>OMNM01008123.1:4881-35337 GCA_900302745.1 Parablennius parvicornis
GACCAGCTCCATACTGCAACTCCATGTTTATGGTGTGATCCGTTGTCCTCTGCGGGGTCTTAGGGACCATCAGAGCTCGTGGCCAAAGATGACAACGTGGATGCAGCAGATCCCAATAAGGACCAAAAGAACCAGGATAAAGAAGAGATGAACAATGAGGAGGAGGAGAAGATCCATGAACAAGGAGATCAGGTCATAAACTGACATAAATTCTCATGTAATACAAACTAATGTGGATGCATTTCTGCAGAGGTTTTATCGTTATGGTTGTAACAGTCTTGCCTCTGCTGATAATGATTTATTTATTGTAGAAGGTGCAGCCCTGACATGAACAACCTGAGTTTGTTAAATTAAAAGACCTTTATATTGAGAATAATATTTTTGCTGATATTTGGAAGTTAATAGATGACTGAAGAATATGTTTCTGTTCCAGAGGGAGTTTGATGACAATGAAGTGGATCCGTACCATGGCCAGCAGGACAAGAGGCCCGAGCCTGAAGCCATGGACCTGCCCAAGGACCTAAACCTGGACCAGGACGAGACTGGGGGGGAGGGAGAGGATGAAGGAGAGGGTGAGGCTGCTTCTGGAAACATTTGAATTGACATTGTTTCTACTTCACTGAAGAAGTTAACATCACAGTACCTTCTAAGGCCTTTACTGGATTCATCGTCTCACCCTCAGTTTCTGTACCCAGCTCTGACTTCTTTCATTGTCTGTGTTCACATAGTCACAGTTTTATCAGATGGATGGATCAGATTGTCTCTCATCATAAACTCCAACAACATCCTCTTAAGTCCTTCTTGATGTTTCAGGGTTCATCCGGCAATTTGTTCTCACAGCTCATTGTGAAATCCTCCTGTCTGTCATTTCTCAGAAGAGAACCCGCTGGACATCGAGGACAAAACCATGGAGCTGGATGGAAAGGAGGACCAAGCCGAAGATGGAGGAGAGGAGCAGGGGAAGGAAGAGAAGGAGCAGGGAGAAGAGAACAGTCAGGGATCTAAAAATGAGGAGGAGGAAGGAGGTGAGAAGACAGAGATGGACGAGGACTCTGCTGAGAAAAAAGAGGAGGAGGAGAATGAGGAGCAAGGGGAGGCGGGACAAGATGTGGAGAGCAGTGGCCCAGATGACAAAGGACACGAGCCAAAGGTGATGGTGCACTCAAAGCTCCACTCCCCTCCACATAGTTCTGGTGTGTCTCAATGCTGCAACTCATAACTTCTGCAGGAGGTCGAGGAGCAGGAAGGAGGAGGTGAGGATGAAGAGCAGCGAGAGATGGCAGAGAGGAAAGAACACCACCACCAGGGTCAGACGGGAGAGGAGAACATTCAGAGCGAAATGGCCGTGGAGCTGGCAGGAGAGGCTTCAGAGAGGGAGGAGGCCAAGGAGGTGACACACACACACACACACACACACACACACACACACACACACACACAGTTCCGAAGTTCCTATGAGTGATTTGCGGAGCCATCACAGTGTGAGACCCTATAAAATCATCACGATGTGGGATCTTGAAAATTTTTTGTAACAAAAAAAAAATGACATCAATCTTGGCTGATCCAGGTTTTCCCGGGCACACTACTAAAAGTCTATTTTTTGTAGGGGTATCACAGCCTTTTGTTGAGATGCTACATGCTGATTATGAAAGCACGAGTTCAGAAAGCGTCGTGAACAATAAGGAGTCCTCCTTGCCTTCAGGAACATGGCAGCGGAGCAGCTGATGCCAGCCAGTCTGAGGGGCACCGGTCAAAGTTGACAGCAAGGATGGCTTCACAGTCCCAGACCCAGGACAGGACTCAGGTAAGCTCACAACTTTCAGGTCAGCCCCGAGGTCATTATCCGTGGGCAGCCCCCAGGTCGCCCCCACTTTTTGTTCTTAAAAAAACATTTCATCCACGAGTCACTATGAACGTGACTCAACATGATGTAGCCCATATGCTAGGCCTTTACAAGGTGCTGTGACTCACCGCCGTGATGTATTAAAATTTCCCCATGCTGGAACCTGTGTTAAAAAAAAAAGTTTCCTGGCTTCTAAAATGCTGCGTCGTGTGGATGTTGGACCAAAAACAATGCGTTAACATAAAATATCGCTCTTGTTTGCACAGGCCCTCAGAAGGTTTATTTGGAAATGTTCTCTTTTTATAAACTCTACAATTTAGTCTGCCGTCATCTGCATACCTGGAGAACATTTAATTCATACAGACCAACCGAGTGGACCGACATCATGAAGGACATTACAGGAGCGGACATGTGCACATTCTACTGTTCTCTGAATGGTTACATTATAAAAACAAAACAACATCTAGTGTCGTGATGTTGAGAGCGTTTTTAGTATTTTGGTTTTTCGATGTGCTGGCTGATCATTGCTGTTAGAATGGGAAACCTTTCTGAAACAAATACACATCCAAAAAAAAAGAGCTTGTTTTGTGTCCATCAGCCTTTCTGAACCTTCGTTTTCTGTCTTCAGAGCTTCAAGAGGAAGCCCGGCCAGGCGGACAACGAACGCTCCACCGGCGACTACAATGAGCGCATCAACAAGCGTCTGCGTACGGTAGAGAGGAGCACAGAGCACACGCAGGAGGAGCTTCAAGCTCACACTCAGCAGGAGTCAGAGCTGTACGAGCACATCAGACAGGGGGAGACATCCTACGACACCCAGACATATGGTCAGCCGTCACTTCTTCTCACGGTCTGTTCCCGCTGGATTCTGGTCTAAATGAACTCTTGCTGGTGTCCGAATTGTCCAGATGTTGCCAACAATGACCAGCAGAGACCAGCCGGGCCTCAGCAGGACCACGACGATGATCAGAATGATGAAGATGCTTCAATGGAAACAGGGGAGCAAGACGAGGAGCTCCAGATGGCCGAAGTACAAAAGCTGAAGCCCGAACAGCCGGACTCTTCAAAGTCATCTTGCATAGGTGCAAATCTTTTCTTTTCTGACTCGACCGAACTAATAAAACCTGAATGTGACATGTCCTCTTTGGGACCTTGTGTTGTTGTGCAGGGGTGGACACAGGAGAGATGGAAGTGGAGGGGGAGGCCAAGGAGGAGAGGTGGAAGGAGCGACAGCAGCAGAGAGAGGAGAGAACAGAGAGGAGCAGCGAGTCCACCATTCACACGCTTCCTGAGCTGCTGCTGGACATCACACAGGTTCCCCGCAACACCACTCGCTCTGAAATATTCACTTATAACCGGCCTGCAGCTGACTGCTGGACTAGCATGTAATACCCTATTGTGACACACGGGGGTGCAGTAAGCTCGTTCTCCACCTAACAATTGGTGAAGTATAATTCATCCTGTTTGCTGCTGATAAAAAGATGTGAACAAATGACACTTTTATGTCTTTGACTTTAGTTATTGATTGAGGTAAAAAAGTATCGTCATTAGCTGAGTTAGAAGATGTTATTGTTGTGCTCTTTTTTTTTCCCCACCATATAGAAGAGTCAGGTACACTCATTTTGTTGAATCGAATGTGTTAATAATGTTTTCTTGAGTCACAGCAGCAGTTTTTTGGATAAAATTAATGCGAAACAGACTTAACATTTGCACATTATAACAGATGACTGTTGTCATCATTTATTACAAGTTCATATCTTCTACTTTAGTTAGTTAGCAAAATGAGTTACTTTAGTTATTAAATGACAGAAAAAGCACATCCTGATTGGTTATTTAGGAAGAAAAAAAACATTCCAATCCAACTTTATTTGTTAAGCACTTTAAAAAACAACTACAGCTGACCAAAGTGCTGTACAGAAGAAAAATAAAATACATAACAGCTCACTTGAGGTAAAAACTACATTGGAAAAATAGAAACAAGGTAAAGGACATAAAACAAGCAATACAAAAATAAATTTAAGAAGCATAAAACATCAGTCAAGAAACACATTAAAAGAAATTGAGTCTACATCTTTACTAGGTATAAAAGGCCACGGAAAATAGAAGGGACTTTAAAACAGACAGAGAAGAGGCCTGTTTAAGGTGCTGAGGCAGATCATTCCATAGTTTTGGAGACGCAACAGCAAAAGCACGGTCCCCTCTGAGCTTCCGTTTGGTTTTTGGCACCCTTAGGAGCAGCTGATCTGAGAGAGCAGGTGGGCGTGTAGGGTTGAAGGAGCTCAGAGTGGTAGGGCGGGGCAAGACCATTTAGAGATTTAAAAGCAAATAAAAGAATTTTAAAATGGATCCTAAATTATAAAGGCAACCAGTGGAGGGAGGCTAAAATGGGAGAAATGTGATCATATTTACGTGTGTGCCAAAGACGTGCAGCTGCATTTTGTACCATCTGGAGATGGGCGATGGAGGGCCCACAAACCCCCATATATAATGCGTTACAGTAATCCTGTCGAGTGGTAACAAAAGCGTGGAATGCTGCCTTGAAAGAATCTGCTTTATTTTGGCGAGCTGCCTCAAATGGAAGAAACTTGATTTTTACTAAAGCCTTAATCTGACCCTCAAGCTTAAACTCAGGGTCCATTTTAACCCCAAGGTTTGTGATGGACTGCTTTGTATGCTGAGGCAAGGAACCCACAGAAAACAGGAGGGGTCCTAGTGGTACCACCAAAAATCATCACTTCTGTCTTTTTGTCATTAAAATTTAAAAAGTTATGGGCCATCCAGGCTTTTTTGCCCTCAAGTCACTCAAATAAGAATTTCACTGGATTTTCACTGTTCTTCTTTAGAGGCACGTAAATCTGGCTGCCGTCTGCATAAAAATGGAAAAAAATGCCATATTTTCTCAGTATTGAACCAAGTGGTAGCAAGTAGAGAGAGAAAAGGTGAGGGCCAAAAACTGAGCCCTGTGGGACACCACACGAGAGAAGAGCAGAGGAAGATAAACAGTCATCAAGGTTGACACAAAAAGTTTGATCAGCCAAGTATGACCTGAACCACATTGTCATGTACTGATGAGCATTTTTGTGTTTTTTATCAAATAAGTCAAAGGTTCAAACTCCAGTAAGTTGTCAGAATTGACCCTCTTGATCGTCTCTTCTGAAACTAGTACATAAACATTATAAGTAATCTTGATCTTCTTATTAAATATAACCTTTAAAAGTTAATAATTTAATCCAACATACACATTTGCAGTAAACTGTTCAAACTCTAAGCTGCATTATGACTCAAAACTGCCACCTGGTGCACAGAAGTGGTATTATATTGATCGATATTCTTTTAAAGCAGGACTGCAGGTACAAAAAAAACACGTTAATTCCTCAAATTGTCTTATTTTATTCAAAATATTGAATCATAATACACATACATTTCAAGCAGATGTTTTGAAGTTGAAGCCTTTCAATCAATATGGCACGTTTTGTATTTTACTTCCAGTATAAATAACTTTTTTGTTAAAAACTGTTTGTGCAGAAGTCAGAGAGAGATGCCGAGGAGGTGAGGAGGGAGATGGAGCTGCAGCTGGAATCGTGGCACAAACTCCCTCCAGGGACGGAGGAGGAGGTGACTTTTTAACTTTTCCTATAAAACTTCAAACCCAACATGTCGTCCTGTGAGAAATCTCACATGTTGGCACCTTTCATTTTCTTTTAAAAGACTCTTAATACTGCTGAGAAAGGATTTCAAAACGGGTGAATTATCTTTTCGTATTTTTATTGTTTTCACATTTTACAAAAATAAAGCATATACAGAGGCAGACTGCAGGTAAATATACATCAGTAAATATTGTAAGATTCCAGCCTTGCAACATGCCCCACAAACACACACACAGATGGGAGACAACTGTGTGTAAGGAGGAGAAGTACTCTAGTTCATAAAGTTGTGGATTGGCCACCCACAGAGGACTTCTCTGGGGCAGAAACCAGCAGACCATGTTTGAGACTCTCTTAGTGGTGGAACATGTTAAGAACTCAAAGTCCACCACAATTTAGGTCTCCAAAGTTTACATAAGTTCAGTTTGGGCCACAAAGATATATTACACGTCTTCCAAACTGTTCAAAGTATTTTTTTAAAGAACTTTTATTGGGAGAGCTTGTAGTATATAGTTAAATTTGGGAGCACATTACAAAGGTTCAAAATTGCACTTTGACAGCTTCGACAGTGTTGGAGGGAAAGTATGCCAAAGCTTTTTCTGGCCAGGTAAAGTTGCTCAATGAAAAGTGGGAATTAAGACTGTGATTAAAGCTACAGGGCCTCTGAGTTCTGTCATTTAACCCTGTATCCTGAAGTGTTAGAGAAACTATCAATTATTCTAAATAAGGAAGGTAAGGTAATCCACCTACAGGTACTAATAAAGTCACCTTGACTTTTTCAAGAGCCAAGATTACAAGCAGATGGTACAAGCTCACTCCATTGGTGAACACATATGCTTTTGGAGAGCTTTATGTAAGTCAATGAATTTACTGCCAAATCCAACTTTTTCTAGGGCGGAGAAAAGACACACCCACTCCTCACTATCAGAAGCATTCTTAGGTGACCTGATGACTGATGAGCATCCAAGGAGACGACAGCCAGTGCATGATCTTTGTTTTGTGTCGCCCACATTATGTCAATCAAGCGTCTAAATTTGGCTGCCAAAGATTCATTTCGAATGACGCCAAGTTGATGGGGATGGATCATGGATTTTATTGCTTTGTCTAATTTATTTGTTATTATTTTAGACAAAAGCTTTCTATCAAATGATGGTAAACTTATGGGTCTGTTATTTCTGGATTCTAGTGGGTCTTCACCATTTTTCAAAATTAGTGCAATGACAGCCTCACAGAGAGAAATTGACAACCTGTCTCTGCTGAGTGATTCATTATACATGAGCCGTTTTCTTCAGAGTAGGCCTTTTAAAATTCCTGGTAGTGACACCGTCCATGCCAGGAGTTTTACCAGAGGATAGAAGTTTAATGACCACTATTGTGTCTTTCTTTGTTATTGGAAGATCTAGAGATCTCAGACGGTGAGGGCAGATTGAGGGGGAAGAGGTATCACATGGCTTCTGCCCACTGGGCTTGCGATTCAGAGGAGTACAGATTAGCACAGTATGTTACATCAGATATCTATTTACTTTTGGAAATTCAATAATCCCCTTTTTGATGGCAGAAATGGCAACCCATGTTTCCCTTTGTTTAATGTACCTCACAAGTAATTTCCCTTCCTTGTCACCCTTTTCAAAGTGCCTCTGCTTTGCCATGAACAACATAAATTCAGCTTCAGCATAAAGTATATTTTTATGTTCCTATTTCAACCTTCCAAGCTTTATCAAGTTATCTGGGGGCATATTTTGTTTCAAGATGGCGTCAGCTGTTTTGATGTACTTTTCCAAGTCATTGAATGAGGTGCCCTTTGATAAAAGCTTTGAAGGCTTTCCAAGCTACTCCTGTGGATGGTGCCATGGTTAGATTGGTCTCTTTAAAGAAGTCTATCTGTGCTCTTTTGACTGTGAAGGTTGATTCCTTTAAAAGAGTAGAGTTGAGTCTCCACCTGGGTGTTTGTCTAATCTTCCCATCAGGACAAGTGCCTAATCTGATATGGTGCTTTCGTGAATAACAGTCTTGAACCTCCCTGCCGCTCAGACAGACTCTGTGTTTCAGGAGAGTGCAGCAGCCTCCATGTGGCATCAGTACCACAGTCTTACCTCAGCTCTGTCGCAGCAGCTGTGTGAGCAGCTCCGCCTCGTCCTGGAGCCCACTCAGGCTGCCAAGCTCAGGTCAGTGCACTGGATCCCTGCTGACCCCCCCCCCTCCTCAGCAGTAATCATTTTTAATGACAGTTGTCAGAGACAGTTTGATAATTATTTGATATTTATACTCTAAACCTTTATCTGCTTAATTATGGAAATTTCATAAATTCTTTTAAATCGGACTGGAACTCTAATGACAATTAACTCTGTAGAGCAGGAGCACAAACAGTTAAATTCTGAGTTGCTCACTGCAAGTAATAAAGTAAGTTTAAAATGATGTTTTGAACTACTAATGTGAAATTGTATTAAAATCTCTCTCTCCTCCCCTCCCCCCATTCAGAGGGGATTACCGTACAGGGAAGCGTCTGAACATGAGGAAGGTGATCCCCTACATTGCGAGTCAGTTCCGTAAAGATAAGATCTGGTTGAGGAGAACCAAACCCAGTAAGAGGGACTATCAGATCTGTCTGGCTGTGGATGACTCGTCTAGCATGGTGGACAACCACTCCAAACAGGTCAGACTCCATAAACAGACCGTCTTGAAAGTGCCTCAGACCCCCTGTACAGTTCTCAGACCTCCCGACTGTGTTAAACATTCCCCCAGCTCTTCCCACACTAGTCAAGATCTCTGCCTGACAGTGCCACAGACCCCCAATAGTGCACCATACTCTCTGAACAGTCCCCTTGACCACCCAGACAGTGTACCAGATCCCCAGACAGTCTACTACACATCCTGAGTGTGTACGAGTCCCCCAGACCCCCCAAAGTAGGGATGCACCGATGACACTTTTTAAGGATAAGTACAAGTATTAATCTTTAGCTACTTGCCGATACCAAGTATGATATGAGCACTTATTAAAGCCATAAAGGCGAATATATATTCCATATGAAAACGATATACAAAGGCTCTGTTGCCGTGAACCACTTCCGCACAACCTCTTTGTCAATGCTATGCACATCTCCAACAGCCTTACAGTCCATGGTCCATAGGGGAGTGAGTAGCATCTATCTGTTAATGAGTGTATCAGTCATACTTGAATCATGTAGTATCGCTGGTGTGTGAGTCTCAAATCTCTTTACCATGTAGTGCGTAGCATGGTGCTAATGGATCCACTTAGCAGTTAAACTAACAAGTGACATCGGGTCAACTCTGCTGGTCCAAATGTCTGGTCAATAAGTTGCTGGTGTTGTAAGAACAACCTTTTGCCATCTCTTGATATTTTGGCAGAAAATGATTTAGTCTGACTTGTGTTTGTCATTCTGAATCATTTTAAAGTCTCCAAGATGGCTCGTGCTGTCTTGTCTACCTGTGACACATGATGTCATGTCGTACTTGAAAAGGATCGTTTATGAGTACCCAGTTCAATATCAAACCCAATGCTGGTATCAGTCCTGGTGTATCCCTACCCTGGACAATTCTCCAGACTCGCCCCCTGTCTCTCCTCCTGTATGTCTGTTACCTCTGACCTCCCATATCTGTGACATTTGATCTCCTGTTTCTCCTGCAGCTGGCCTTTGAGTCTCTGTCTGTGATCATCAACGCTCTGACTCTGCTGGAGGTTGGACAGGTGTCTGTGTGCAGGTAAGCTCTCCCTATCACCACTGCTTATGGATTTCCTGTGAATTCAAAAAAAAAAGAAAAAAAAAAGGAAGAGACCTCTAATACTTCTCCCGCGCTCTCTCTCGGTCTCTGTGTAGTTTTGGGGAGCAGGTGCAGCTGCTGCATCCCTTCCAGCAGCAGTTCAACGATGATTCGGGGGCTCGGATCCTCCGACTGTGTCAGTTCCAGCAGAAGAAGACCAGAATAGCGCAGGTGCGTGGGTGTGTGTGTGGGTGTGTGTGTGGGTGTGTGTGTGGGTGGGTGTGTATGTGTGTGTGTGGGTGTGGGTGTGGGTGTGGGTGTGGGTGACTTCTGTCAAATGTTTTAAAGTGTAAATTCAATCAAATTTTGTTTTTGAATGAAGTTTTCTTTTTCAACCCTCTGTTGTCAGACCACTTTCGGAAATTTTTGTGTTTACGTTAACTGGCCATATAAGCACATGAAGACTTTTTACTTTTTACAACATGTAGCACCAGAATTGACACTTTTTACAGAGTAAAACACTTGACAATAAACTTTAAGCATTTTGAGATTAAGCTTTTTACTGATGTTGAATATTTTTTGTCTTACAGTTTTTGGAAAGATCGACTGAAATGTTTCTCTCAGCTCGTCAACAGAATCCAAGATCTGTGAGCTCAGGTAAATGCTTGCGTGCGTCTAGATGTTAATATGATGTAAAAAGACAACATGTTTGCTTTCATCACGATAGTTTACAATATTCTGGTCTGGCTGTTCACTGTCTTGTTCCGCACTCTTCCTCCATGTAACTTGCCGTTACCCTACAGAGACCGCCCAGCTACTGGTCATTGTGTCAGATGGGCGGGGCTTGTTCCTAGAGGGGAAAGAGCGTGTTACGGCAGCAGTGCGCACCATGCGTGGAGCAAACGTCTTCATCATCTTTGTGGTGCTGGACAACCCCAAATCTCGGGTAAGAGCAACTTTGGCTTGGTCACTGCACCAGCTCAGCCTCTGCTGATGGAGTTCTAAGAGCCCTGCATTTTGCTCTGTAGGACTCCATCTTGGACATCAAGGTGCCAATCTTCGGAGGGCCAGGGGAGCTGCCTGAGATCCGCTCCTACATGGACGAGTTCCCCTTCCCATTCTACGTCATCCTGCGGGACGTGAACGCTCTACCGGAGACGCTGAGCGATGCGCTCAGGCAGTGGTTCGAGCTCGTCACCGCGGCCGATCATTGAGACTGACTGGCGAGGCCCTGCAGCGCAGCGGGAAGGCGGCGCAGGAAGTGGACAGCCGCTGTACATGTGCCTTTGTTTTCAGGTTTTTTCATGTAGCTTTTAGTGGAGTTTAATAGAAACTGTTGGTCCTAATCAGGGGATTCAGTTTAACTGCTTTTATTCTGCACGTCTGACATGAAGTGAACAAAATGTGATTCCCTGTGTGTGAAGGACCTTCACCCCCCGTGTACAATAGCTCCAAGTCGTGTTGGTGTTAGTTCATTTTCAGCACCTCGTGTTGACACTTGTGGAGCTGCAAAATGTGCCTTTGAGAGACGAACGTGGACGATGGAGGCTCGTCACTCACACTGATGCACAGCGGCCACAATCTATGCCTCCCGTATATCACGCCCTCCATTAGGAGACCAACTGTACCATCATTTTGATCCTATTTAAGAAGCATCCATGTGTTGAATAGTGACATGAATGATCCTGATATTAAACAGTTTACACTCTCAAGCTCTTGTCTCATGATTATGAACCCTGGAAGACCACAGCTGTTCGCTGTATCACCCTCTTTATGTCTGAAGGATTGCGCCTCAGAATCATGATAGTTCTTTTTTCAGATTTTTTCAGAAGATTCATCTTCATCTGTAATAAACTCTATGCACCTACTTCCAGTTCTGTCTCTCAATGGAGTTTCTTTGACGAATGTCAGCTAATTCCAGAGTGCAGTTTAGAACTAAAGGTGCATTTGAAAATTGCCGGTTGGGGATGTCCCATTTCCTAGTTTTAAGTTTGTACACCACATCAAGTTACAAACTTGAAAATCTGTACATTAATAAGACAACACACTCATAATATCTCAACAAATATGGAAAAGCAACTGTTTTCAAAAATGATTTGAGAAACGTATATACCAGGGTTGTTCGTGGTGCTGTGCTATAGTCCTCCCGCCACTAGGAGGAGACACGTCACTTCGCCGCGGAAGCTCTTGACCCAAACAGTCAAGGCAGAAATGACTGCAACGAGGTTACCGGCCGCAGCGCTGTCCTTCAAACAGGTACGCTCCTCCAGGTCTACTCAGCCAGCCTCAGGGCGCTTCTTATGACCGGAATGTGAAAACAACCGAGCCTCCGCGTCTCTTTGAAAGGCAGCACCATTAGCTCTGCTGCTAAGCTAACGCCACCCAGTGCCCATGACAGCATTGTCTCAATTGCTCAAATAACTACCGCTATTTTTGGGAGCTAATGTCCGGGTTTACTTTTAGCACACAAATATAAACCATCTCATGTCCTGATACAATACGTTTTGGAATATTTTGCTGGTGTTACTTCGTCTCGAAGACGGAAGGCCATCTTTATTTTGGTTACGAGGCTAAGTGGCAGGGGCGTAACCAGAGAGTGCCTCCAGGGGCGGAAGGGGGACCACGAAGGAAGCTCGGTGGTGGGGTGGGAGACTCAGAATCGCAATCCTTTATTCTCATACATATGCTTCAATACACACAAAGAAAGTGCAGTCAGAAGTCCCTGCTTTCAGCAAAAAAGATAAAACAGCTTCTCAATTGTCATATAGTTTCGCTTGTTTAATCAAAATTGAAGTTTGTTTTCTTTCCTTAAATTCAAAAACTAAAATTTAATATATTTTTCTTTAATTATATGTAAATTTATATAGACCTTTTGATAATGTATCTGAATAAATTCATAAACATTTCACCATCCAGTTAAACTTTATATATATATATCTATATATATATATATATATATATCTATATATATAGATATATATATATAAAATATATAAAACTGAGCTCTAAAACCTCATTGAAAACACTGTTATTCGTCTGCACATAAATGGTCACATAGTGACATGCAACAACTTTTTCTAGGATTTTGGAAATAAATGGATATTGGCCTGTAACTTGTTAAAACACCTTGATCCAGAATATCATTTTTAGAAAGAGATTTAACAACAGCAACCCTAAAGCCATGTGGCCTGTTGTTAAACATGTGTATCTGATCTATATCGATTACCAATCGAGGGGGAATGCTTAGTTGGAATTGGATCTAACAGACATGTTGTAGTCTAAACGGTTCCACTCATAACTCCGTCTTTATATTTGTTTCTAAAATGTGCTTTTTCCAACAAGGAGCCTAAATATGACTCTTGGGGTGGGAGGATGGAGTTGCTGGGTCTTTCTTTATAAAACTGGAGATTAAAATGTTTTTATTGGCCTGTTATCAATAAATCTAAGCTGCAGACATCTTGAGCCTGCAGCCGAGTGGAGGGAACTGTTGAAGGAGAAAATGTCTTCATTACATTTCACCTGTTGACCAAATTACTAGCTGCCCTGAGCCCTTGTTTTTTTGCTGAGTCGTGAATGGAAGTGTTGTTTGCTCAGTTCCTACAGAGGCAGAGGGTTTTGGGGATATACCGGAACATGCTGAGGACCATCCGGCAGGTCCCAGACCAGGAGGACAGGAAGTACCTCAGAGACTGGGCCCGAGACGAGTTCAAGAGGAACAAGAACACCATAGACCAGGTACACACAGTACCACAGGGAGGCCTGATCTCCAACCTACTTTATTTCAAACCTAAGGCCACAAGCTCTCAGGAATTCAGTGACATGAAACATCCAGAGCGAAAGAAGAGAAATCGGACACATGCTTGATGTGTTTGAACTTTTACAAAATGAAACAAGTCACTTCAAACTGAATCCATTGTGTAAAATGAAGAGCTAACGATTTCCTCAGTCGTGGCTTATAGATGTTATGTCGTACAGTGAGGAGACAGCCAAAGATGGCCTGAGATCGAAATTACATTAACACTGCTCCAATTCAGCGTGAAAATCTCAAGAGCACAGCGTCATTAACAATTAATGAGCGTGTGAATTCTGCCTCTGTTATGACCACTGCTTCATCTCTATGCTGACAACACAGTCACATGACTTAAGTCCATTAATTTCATTGTATCTTCCATCATGAGTGGATGAAACAATTGTGCTGCTCCACCAGCGTTAGTCAACAATCACCTTGACTCAATGACATTGATGCTTTAAATCAATTCACAAATCTTTAACTGATCTAAGATTTTCCCAGATGATGAGTTCAGCCTTGAACCAGCTGGAAAACTTCCACAATCAGGCGTTTTCTGTCAATACGAGACACAGAACAGCATGTTCCTGTTTCTGCCTTCATCTACTCTGCAGGACCAGAAGCCAACCAGATGAACTGAGTCCTCGTTTGGTTTTTGGTTCCCTCCTGATCGTGTTCAGGAAGAATATGCAAACCAGTTTTTCAGCTGGAAAACAAGGTAGAATTCAGTAAATCGATTTGAAAGCTGTTCATTTCTCAAACCTGGAAGAAATAGAAAGAAAGGACATAAACTCCTGGTTTCACTTCTGTGTATTCTTAAAATATCATCACATTGCCATTAAACGTTTGGAAGAGACAGTAAATGTGTCCAGTAGTACACAAAGTTTCCCAGCATGCTCTGCCTCTCTCACGTCTCTCAGGACACCATCCGGATGATGATCACACAGGCCAACAACCACCTGGAGGAGCTGCAGAAGTCTCTGGCTCTGGCCAGAAGCTGACCTTGGCTCAGCACCGACCACTCGGGGGTCTGGGGCTACCGTGGAGACAGCATCGACCACCGGGGGTGGGGGGGGGTCTCGAGGTTACCATGGAGACAGGAAATGTGTTTTCTAAAGGGCGTTTGTAGACGGCACACACACATTTCATCTGAACTGAAAAAAGTTCAATCGTGAAGAGATGATGGTGACATTTTCAAATACTAAAACCTCGTCAATCGATCAGTTTGAAATTGCAATAAAAGGTTTTCTAAGCGAACCTTTGAAACAGTCACACTTGCCAACGCGGCGTCTAACATGTGACCCGCGGACCAGAACCAATCTGATTCGGGACAGTATTTGCAGACTTTGCAGGCCAGCCGTGGCCCCGGGCTGCTTGTTTGACCCCCCCGGAATAAACATTGTATTATCATGGATCGTCCTGCTGGAGCTCGCTAAATTCAACATTCAAAAATCTCGGTTGAATCCTGCTACTTTTGCATTGTTTTCAATAAAAGAAAGCGCTGTCCCTGGTTTGTCCACCAGTAGTCCTTGTTTCATGTCTGAAGAAATCAGATTTTTTTATAACCCAAATTGTTCCAAAGAGCATCTAAAGAAATGTTGACAACAGAATGAAAAGTGCTGCAAAGGTGAATATTTTCATGCTTCTTAGCCATAAAAAGATAAACTTTGTATAAAATGTTTCTCTGTTAGTTGGAAGCTCCTCTCTCCAGTCTGCTGGGAGTTTCTTCAATGATCCCTGGAGTTCATTCTGCAAGATTCCAGCTCTTTTGTAAGTTTTGTGTTTAGATTTGTAACGCTGCTCACTTGGTTATTTCTCGTGCTGCTGGATGTGAGATAGTTTGTTGTTGTTTTTGAACACATTTTATTGTTTTGATGCACAGAAAAGATGCAACACACAAACAAACACACAAACTAGTAACAAAATGACAAACAATAATAATGAAAATAGCAGTGCAAATACAATATTTTTAAAGATAATTAGAGAAATTACTTAAAAAAACAAAAAGTACACCAACAAAACTAGATTGTGGGAAGAAAAAAAAAGGATGATAGAAAACAAAACCTGTAATTTGTCTCCAAATATGAGTAAAGAGCAACCAGTCATCAAAAGGCCAAGAGATTTTATTCCATTCGAAAAACTGTCTGCCCCCCAGTAGCTTATATCTGCAGGTATATAAATTAGGAAAGGTGTCCAAACTGTTACAAATATTGATCTTTACCTTTCACCCCAGCTTGTAGCCTTTCATGACGGAGGATACTCAAGAACTGGACCAGATAGTGATACTAAGTGGAAGTGCTTTGACCCAGTACAGTATTGCAGTATTACATTTCCAAGCAACACCACCTTTCACCTCTCTGACCTGTTATCTGACCTGAGGGTATTAAGATAACACAGTTATCTTAATACCCTCCATCATCTTCAGATTTTATGTTATTTGGATAGGTTCAGTGATTTCAGCAGCCACACAACATGATGATACCTCCACCATATGTGGTCTGATCGGTGTGAACAGCTGCTTTACGAACAGATGTTTCAGATATTTTAGGTTCAACCCTTCCTTTCTTCTGCTATGTGGTTGTGATTGAAAGTTGAAGATCAAACTGATTTATGAAAGCTGTAGTTAATATGTTCAATGAAAAGTATTACTTGTTGCTCCTGAACTTCAGTCCATTTTTACATTTTCAAATAAAATATTTCATCATCAGCAGTATTTTTTTGAGGAAACATGGCAACAGGAGAAAACGACGTAAGAAGAATAGGTAAATGTTTGAATTAAAAACACTTTATGAAAATAAAATTTCAAAAACACAATATTAGCAAATATTACACACAAGAAAGTTACAAATCCAACAGTAGAAAGGCAGGAGGCAGTTAGTTTATCAAATGCACACAAGATTAAAATATTTTGACCGGAAGTTTTTAAAGTGTGAGGGAGAGATGCTTTAACTCAATGTCTGTAAGTCTGCAGCTTCCTTCACTGGAAATTTACTGACGCTTATTCTATTATCTTAACTCGTCTGGATCAGCGGCCGTGTCCTGCGCTCGCTCGTTGGCTGAGGTCGATAAAGAGGTTCAGACTGGATTTACCTCTAAAATCCCCGTTGTAACACAACAATCGATAGCTTCACTCAATTCCTTGGATCATGACTTCTAATAAAAGCTAGTCATGCTAGGAAAAGGCAACCACCGGAGCCCCATTTCTCTTGTTGGTTGGCTCCCCTCTATATCCCTCTGGTGCTCCCTTCAGGAGAGATTGCGCCACTGATGCCCTCTAAAGCTCACTGGTTGAAGCTCATCTGCCCCACTGTTCCAACTCTAAATCTCTGTGGTACCCCCTTCAGAAGAGATCTGCCTCACTACAGCCAACTTGACTGCAAATAAAATACACACCAAGGAAGCTAATTCTACAGGAGTGAACAGAGATTTTTACGACCCTAGTCCTGAAGTTACCACAAATAAAACAATTGAAATATTTAGCTCATTAAAAAAAAAAATCCAAATATATATAGACCACAATAGTTGCACACAAAAACTAAGTATTTCTGGAGGAACTGAACAAAAATTAAGGTTTTGTTTATGAGGTTTTCCTTTAAAAATGGTTTTGTTTTGAAATTACAGTATTCTCCAGACAATACGATTCACTGACAGAGCAAAAGAAATGTCAAAGAGAAATATCCTCGACAGAATTTAACGTAAAAATATACCAGAAAGAGAGTAGAAAGAGTTCAGAATGTGTAGATAAATTATAGACGGGGGGGACAAAAACCATCACCATGATGACAAAGAAGATTAATTGTGGGCTAAAAGCTGAGGAACTAATTCACAGAAGGTTCTGGAAAAGCAGCTGATGGACCTGGATTATTAACATCTGGAAATTGATAAATATATATGTGTTTACTTCCTCTTGATGATAATTTTTTTACTTGTTGTGTGGAGAAAATGGTAGTTGGATAATTGAAGGTTTTATCAACTGTTTCAATGAAATAATCTCCAAAATTCTTTGTTATATTTTTGATATTTATTACATAGTTTGAGTGCACCTTTCTTTTATTCTATGGTGTTTTTAAGTTTTAAATTTGTTTTTTACATGAACAGTGTGTTTTAAATTGTCCCTAGGGGATAAATAAAGCATTTTGAATTTAATTTAATGTAATTGATTACATATAAAAACACAGTAAGAAGAAGGCAGATGAAGTGAACCTGTGAAAGTTCCTGCTAGTTGTGATAGAAAAGCTGCACAGCTGGGAGAGTGTTTGCACGGATCATAACTGATTGTTGTTACAGACCATGTTCACCACTCATGTACACAGTGTTCATTAAACCAAATATAAAAGGTCCTGAAATTATTTGCGATGTGGACATTGGGTCTCCAGAAATCAATCCAATCACGCATTAGTGGGATTCAACTTGTAGGATTCAAATTATCTCCTGCTTTGAGGACGAGTGAAGTCCAGACTAGAGTTGTGCAATCCAGCTCTTAATCAGTCCAATCAGGACAGGCTCATATGGCAGCAAAGGGCTCATCAACCATCAGTTTGGGGAGTTTGATATCCTCGTGCTCAAAAATTATTTTGCAAACTCAGTATTGAAGATTTTTTTAACTTCCGGAATTTTTCCTGACCTTATTCTGGATCCGATCCAGATGAAACGTTGCACCCTACTAGACCATCCTACAGATCACTGAATATTTACAAGTCAATCAGATATGATCTCCAAGAGATATGGTTTTTTGAAAATGGCTCAATGATAAGTAAAGGGAAAAACAGGATCTTTGATATTTGTATTTTTTTGTGTCCAGATGGTTATCCGGATCACTCAAAATTTAATGGAATCTAAGTTGTGTCAAGACACATCTTTAATTTTTTAGAAAGATCCCGTCAGGAGTTTTTGCATAATCCTGCTAACAAACAGACAGAGAGACAGATAGACAGACAGACAAACACTGGCAGAAACAACCTCCTTGGCAGAGGTAAAAAGCTTTTTACCTGTTGTCATTATAGAATGTTATGTGCAGAATTTTAAGGAGAGAATTAATTTAATCCATTTTGCAATAATGCAAAGATAATGTGGGAGAAGTGAAGTGCTGTGAATACTTTGTCTTCACTATATTTTCAATGTATTTCCACGTGTGACATAACTAAAAATTAAGTTTTCGAGCATAATTTTATCTGTGTGTTGGTTTATTGCCGACTTGCTGGCCGTTTCCTTTTAAGACAGACTCTTCATTGGTGGTTTGTAATTCTATCTCTTGAACACACCAACATGTCAGGTGTGTGTTCACGGTGGGACCGGCTCCTGACTGTGTTTGCAGTCGTCGTGCCGCTGAGTCCTGAGCATTCTCAGCTCTTCCTCCAGATACGTGATCCTCTCGATAAGAACCACACGATCGGCCTGAGCCCTCTGGTCGGCCTGCCAGCACGCCTCCTGAACCTTCCTCTCGTACCAGTGCTCCATCTGCGTCGATACAGCCTCGAAGAAGTACTGAGTCACCTCAAGAGCGTGCATGTTGTCCCTCTCCTGGGAAAAGGAGGGACTGGCAGGCTGCTCTCCAAACACCTCCAGAGTGTGGAGCCCGGGGGTCCCTCTGGACTTAGTCCTGGCCTGGCAGTGCTTTCGGTGTTGCCTTACCCGGTCGCGGCCCCCCTCCTTGTCCCTGAGCCTCCCCTCGCTCCTGCTACAGTGGCAATCTGCGGCCGGAGACAGGCTGCTGGATCTGTGCACAATGAACCCCCCCTGGTCCACATCCTGCAGGGTCTTCCTCTGCTGTAGGTCACCGCACATCAGAGGGTGCTCCTTAGGCCGGACCACCTGAGCGGAGGCTGAGGGGCTATGAGCTGCTGAAGGAGAGGTGACCTCTGCATGATGAGCTTTATCTCCATCTGTGGACAGTTGAGATTCAGTCACATTCATCCAGTGATCGTCCAGCAATATGTAACACTGAGAACCCGTTTACACAACAACGAATACAAGTGTATCTGCAAAACTTTCTTTACTTTTGGGGGTCCCATTTACACAACACCTGTATGCAGATCCATTGTATCCACAAAGTTTTTATATGGGCTCCCAAGGTGGAAAGATTCTTTTGTGGTCACTAATCACCCCTGCAGAGACTGCCGAAGGCGGCAGTACGCTCTAACTGTGCATGCACATATCTCCCCTGTTGAAAATAGTTCTTTTGTTCATTAGCCTGTAAACAAACACAGCTGATCCATAGTGGTATGACTCGCAGTTCATATTCTAGTTTTCTTGTCCATATCAGTAGTTTAATAATTGAGGCTCACCCCTGATACCATCCAATTCATCATCAGTCCACTAGAATGTCACGTTGTCTCAGTGTTGTTCATGTTCATAGTGTATTGTCCTATGCACACATCTGCACACGTTTAGGGTTAGGGTTAGGGTTAGGGTCTAAACCACGTCTGTGTGGTTTTATTATAAAAAATACTAACAGCGCCTCCCCATGGCCCGGCTTACTAATTACATCATTGTCAGTGTGTCCGCTGCTACAATGTAAACAGGCCTAATTTTTTTAACGGATTAGATGTTGTCACATGAAACGTTGTCGTGTAAACAAGGCCTGACTGAAGACAGAAACCTTTCAGCGGAGGAGAGCTCTCCATGTGAACCACAAAGTATGGGTTGGCTGACCCCACACTAGACTCCCCACGGCCGGGGTCCAGGACTGCAGGGCTGCTGGGAAGCTGTGGGCCCTGGGATCTGGCCTCTTCTCCATCAGGCAGCACGGTGATTGGAGCCAGGGGGCCCGCAGGGGCCTCGTTCAGACCCTCGGCCTTTGAAGAGGAGCGCAGCAACTTGATGCCGGAGGGCTCGCTGGTAAAACGCACCTCCATGTTCTGCAGCTTGGACAGACACCAGCTCTTCAGCTCACTGGCAAGACACACCTGCTTGATGGATGCACACACACACACACATATATATACATATACATATATATATGTATATACATATATATATATATATATATATGTATATACATATATATATATATATGTATATATATATACACACACATATACACATACATATATACATATATACATATATATATATAACATAGAACTAACCATACCTCAACCTCGGCATTCTGCATTATCACACTCATGTGAGGCAGCAAACTCCTGGACAATCATGCAAAGGTTGTACTTTGACATTGTCACTTCTTGCAAGAATAATATAATTGTCTTCTTAAATGGCTCTCAGTCTGATTTCTGTGTATTCTGTCTCTCCAAGGTTTTTTTTTACTGGGAGTACATCTCTGTCTGAAAATTGAATGGAGACTCCCTACCTGAATCAATCCCCTTTCTTAACTATTTCCCCTCACCCCAACAGGAGCAACAGAAAGTCTCCTCATCTGAGCCTGGTTCTGCAGGTGTCTGTTAAAAGGGAAGTTTTTCTTTCCACCGTCTCTTATGCCTGCTCTTGTAGAATTGTTGGGTTTTCTTTGGAAAAGTACTTGGCTGTGTTGTGTTCTTCGTTATACAAAAGAAATTGAATTGAAGAATGTGAAACTCCGTCAAGCTGCTGTTACCTGTCTCCTCTCAGCCTCCAATCGCTCCTGCAAAGCTCGCTGTTCCATCCTCTGCAGACACTCGCTTCTTTCAGCTGACACTCGCTCCACCGTCATCTTATCTAGAGCTCGGATCTGAGGGCCAGAAACAAACAGCAAACACAAATGTGACCAACCATATACTGCCATATGTGCTATATTAGTCTTCAGGCGCTTCATGGCACGATTGCAAAAGGAGCAGTCAGCTGTAAACCCGCGGTGTCAGGAGGCCCTCCTGCAGCAGTCGGAGAGGCAGCCATGGCGGGACTGTTGTCTCGGTTGGGAGACGCGGGATGTGCAGGTACATCTGGTTACTGCTTTACTGGCCACTGCACAAAATGTCTGCGGCAGACCACCAGCAGACCTTCTGCAACATTTGAGGAGACCGCGGCCAGCAGCGGAGTGGGCGGTGTGGCTGCTTCCACTCCAGACCGTGGCACTCAGCCTGACCACCTTCACTCGCACCAACTTTGGGGATATAAAATAAGATAATCTTTTATTCAAACCACAATAGAGAAATTTACAGAGTCAAGTGGGCGATCCTGGACAGGCTGGGGCTGTCGTGGGAGGACCACCACTGCCGATTCCGGGGAGCTCGTCTGGTGAAACCAGAGTAATTGTTAGCCTTCGTGCTCCTGATTCGGGTCGCCGGACTTCCGACACCCTCCCCCAGTCTCCGAGCAAGATGCAGTGTTCCGGTGTACAAGGGGGTGTACACCAGGCTGGATTCTGGCTAGATGCAGATAATCACTGATACCCACTGTTACCAGTCAAGATTCAATTATTAAGATTATTACTATTATTACTATATGAACATTAATATTAATATTGTTATTAACAACCTTGTCTCGCCACTGTGAGTTAAGTTTGTCCGACGCTGCAGAGCAGGAGGGGGAAGCAGCGACTCATCCATAGGATGCACAACAGGTCCCACAAATAAGCTCCATAGAGGATTTTCCACTCGAGCAGTCTTGTGACGGCACTTAACGCTCTGCCTTTGATCAAATGGTTTATATTGATGGACAATTGGTCCACCCTGATGCAGCACATATGTACACGTGTTTTTCTGTCATGAACGACAGACTGTATAGGGTGAACCTTGATACCATACAAACATAAAAAACACCTAGTTGCTTTTGCTAAAGAGCCACAGGGAAATGGTTTTCCAGGCGGCTCATTATATAAAATTATGGCCTGATTTTACTGGCCGGGCATCAGGGGGAATGTGCGCCGCTGGTGCCAATTGGAGGTTGAGTTGGTAGATCTGTGTAGAATGCCAAATGGTTAACCAACCGGCCATCCCAAAGATGCCTTTATACAGTTATTGGAGGTCCCATTTGAGCGCATGGGCATGGACCTCATCAGGCCATTTCACCGGTGTGCACATGGCTATTGATTTATGCTAGTCCATGCTACTCAACCCGATACCCAGAGGCAGTGCTGCTGCGCACCATATCTGCAAAGAGTGTTGCGCAGTCATTGTTTTAGGTCATCTCCCGAGTGGAGATCCCGAAAGAGATCCCGACTGACCAGGGCACCTTCTTTCATGTCAAGTACACTGAGGGAGCTGTACGGGTTACTGGTCATCAAGTCTTTTTGGATCAGTGTCTACTATCCTCAGACTGATGGCCTGGTGGAATGGCTGAATAAGCCCTTGAAATCCATGATCCGTAAGTAAATTCATGAGGATGAACATAATTGGGATAAGTGGCTTGACCCCCTGTTGTTTGCAGTGCGGGAGATTCCCCAGGCCTCTACGGGATTATCTCTCTTTGAACTGCTGTTTGGCAGGAAACCACATGGGGTGCTGGACCTGATTAAGGAAAACTGGTCCAAGCCCCATTAAAAATGAAATTCAGTACATTCTGGACCTGAGAGCAAACCTTCACACACTTTGGGGGTTTTCACAGGAGAATTTGCTAAAGGCCCAGGAACATCAGCAACACCTGAACAACTTGGGGTTCAGGTTAAGACAATTTCCATTGGAGATAAAGTACTGGTGTTACACCCTGCATCCAGCTCCTTTGTGATCACACAGTAAATAGAGGATGGGGATTATGAGGTTGCACGCCCTGACAGAAGTGGGTCTACACAGATCTACCACCTCAACCTCCTGAAATAATGGACAGAGACAGAGTCCGTTTCTCTGGTGGCTGAGAAAAATGAGGTGGGGCCTAAGCTGCAAAATTCCAAAAATCCCACCTCCGTCACGTTCAACGACCATCTTATCCCGGCTCATAGAACATTGCCAGGTTGTACCTGGAGATTGCCGATGAGTTTTCTCCTCTGCCAGGACAAACCTCATAAAACACAATATTGAGACTCCCCCAGGGGTGACTGTGTGTTCACGACCCTATAGGTTGCCTGAACACAAAGGAAAAGTGGTTCAGTAAGAATTGGCTGCCATGCTGGAGATGGCGATGATAGAGGAGTCCATCACGACTGATGTACATCAGTGCATAGCACTGGCTTGACAGATGGGACTACACCAGTACCTGATGTAGTCCCATTGTACTGGTAGCTAAGGATAGATCTGCACGGTTCTGTGTGGACACGGTTCTGTGTGGACACTGGGTGAATGAGGTTATTCGATGCCCCGAGTTGAGGAGCTCCTGGACCGACTCGGTTCAGCTTGGTGGCATACACCATCACATGGCGGCCTGATTGTTGGAGTTTCAAAGGGAGGGTCTAACAGTTCTCAGTGCTTGCTTTCCGATTCGCTTGTTGGAGCAAACACTTTAGGAATAATTAAAGAAGCCTCAGAAACAGAAAAAAGACTTTTTTCACTTCTGGGGTATCATTCCCAGACATGGGGACGCCACTATTGGAATTAATGTTGGAAAACCATTAGAAAGTGAATTTTGAATAATATGTCCCCTTCTAAAGGAAAGAAGCTCAAGGAGGACAGGGCCGGAGCCTGAAAAGGCAACATTCATGTGGTGCGTTGTGAAAATTAAGAACAGTAAAATCGAAGCTGCCTCTGCATCTGTGTACAAGTATAAATGCGGGAATGGCGTTTCTTGTTAGACGAACATATATTTTGTTACAAATAAACACTGGATATGAACGACACTGTTCAATCTTAGAATGGCTTCTCTCTCTATCTCCATGTTGATGAAAGATGGCCAGCATGACGACTGTGGCAAAATCTGCAACAATTTCACTGCAGAGTAGTGTTACCACTGATTGTTACCAAACTGTTACCACGGAGGGCTGCTGTACTCACGCCATCTATTTCATTTAATCATTTTATTAACTTCTGAAAAATTTCAACTTAGAAAATAATCAGGTCTGGCTCAGAGTTGTCACCCTGCAGAGGGGGCAGGGAATTATAGTGAACCCTTACATGCTAATTCACGTTGAAATTTAACCTTTGAATAAGCCCCACCTCCTAACACAAAGGAGCCTATCACTTTCAACAATCAACTGCCCGAAAGCGCTTACTCCGAGAACCTCGGTAGAGAAGCATTTGAGCTAGCGACACGTCTGATGTTTACTGGGTTCAGTTATTTAAGATACAAATATAGTGAAATAATGTGTCTGGGACACATGAATAGCAATAGGAAATGTCCCAGCTGGTGATGGCTCGTCCACGTTAGCAACATTTGCTAGGGGGTCAGAGCGTCGGCAAACCATAGATCTGGTATCTGGATTCGAGTTGTCAAAGACTGCTGCCGGCACATTGAGGGTGCTGACCATGTTACCTGGTGTTTGTTCTTCCGGTCCAGCTGGCCCATCTTGCTGTTCATCAGGTCTTGAACGGTGGAGATTTCGGTCTTCATCTCCTCCTTGGTGGCCTCCAGCTGGTTTTCCAGTTTACTGATGAGAGGTTCACAGCGACAGCCATTCAGAGGAGCCTGCAACACAGATGCAGGTCAAACTGAGGAGACGATGGCGAAGTGACAGAATAACGATGACTATAAAGGTCAGAAGCAAACATTGAGGACCATCACTTACTTCAAAAATACTTCCTTTGCTGTTCCCCAACAGCAACACAAGTCTAACTCAAGTAAATAATATACATGAATACAGGTCCAGGCACTCGGGGTCCACACCTGTTCAGGTGTTTAAGTCTTTAGTTTTTGCCCTGTGTGTGGAGTTTCTGTTAAAGTGACAGAAAGCGTTAAGTTCTGCTCGCTGTGCCAGATTTTCAACAATTGCAGGAAAAAAAAAACCTTTTATCCTTCATAATTTTCCTTCACAGCAGCGGTTCAAAGGAAAACAGTTTAAACAACCCTTGTTTTCAGTCCTCCATTGTTACCAGACCTTAACCATACCTCTCCAAAATTGATTAAAAGCTGAATATGGCCAAAATTAGTTTCATCAAAGCAACATAAACTGTGTTGTGAAAGTTAAAGATGTTTTGGAGCTGCAGATGGATTTTATTTGGTTGAAACATTTTAACCAAAAGACTTCTAGAGCAGTTTGGAATCTGCAATAACTGGGTGGGCTGGTTTTAGACTTTTTAATGGAAAGGTCACAAAGAGTGAGAATAAATGGGGTTCTGTCTGACCCAGTGTTCTCCTCCACGGGTTCTCCACAAGGGTGTGAGTTGTCACCCCTTTTATTTATCCTTTATATGGACATTTATAAAGGATAACTGGAGCAGACATGACAACAGAACCATCATCAAATATGCAGATAACTCTGTTGTTGTCAGCCTCCTCAAACAGGGTGATACCAGACACGGCCCAGTCATCCGTGAGTTCATACAGTGGTGTGAAGAGTCCCACCTTCAACTGAACATATTCAAAATAAAAGATATGGTCGTTGATTTTAGAAAACAACAAGACAGGTACTTTAATTAAAGACCAGAAAATAGAGCAGGTGAACGTGAGCTGGGATTATACCATCGTGAGACAGGTTAGTTTTACCCTACTGATGATGTGTTGTTGCAATAGTTATTCCTGTCTACCATTAATCTACGAAAAATTTTATTTTGAAGAAAACTGCAAGTCGTTCTGTAAAAAGGACCATCAGCGCCTCCATTGCCTCAGGAAACTTGCTTTTTTCCACAATGATCAAACAATCCAGAGTCTTTTTTTTCTTTCTTTTATTCAGTCTTTTATCTTTTTTGCTTGGTGGCCTGATTTGGTCAGACTTCTTTGAAAGAGAGGAACTCTCTGAACCAAATTGTAAAATGGTCCAGTCGTCTAATTGGTGAGTCACAGTCTCTTCCAGCCTCCCTGTTCTAGTGAAGGCTTACTAACAGGTACAGAGGATGGCTTCAGCAATTGTTAGTAGTGACTCCCACCCTTTATGAAGTGAATTCGAGGTCCTCCCATCTGGATGAAGGCTCCTGGTCCCACGGTGCAGGAGAAATCAATTTCAGAACAACTTTGTTGCTGTGTCGCCTTCACTAAACTGAATAAGACCCAGTGACATTGCATTTTATTGTATTTACCTATTTTTAGCTCTATTGATTATTGTGACTCTTCTTTGAATGTTCTTATCCTGGATTGTGTTAGTGACTGCTTTATATCTTTGTCAGGTCCTATTGTGTTTTTTAAAATTATTGTATTTTCTCTTAATCTATTTTTTTTATCTTATTTTAGTTATTTATTGGTCATAACGTAACATTGAGCACTTGTTTTCACTCGACTAATTATCTGTTGTGTTGTTCATCGTGTGTCTTGTTTGTCATGACGCTCCATTGCATCACAAAATATGCAAATCAAGTTCACCTACAGGTACTACTAACTTGAACCTTAAATCTTGAAAGCAGGAGAGAATAGTTTCAAAGGCCTTCCAGGTGGTGGAGGACCATTTGTGTGTTTACCTGCATGATCTTGCCATCCTTGCCTCGGTACAGTGTGTAGAGCTGGTAGGCTTTAAAGTTGTGAGGTGGAGCACATGTGTGAGGGGGGGCCCCTCGCAGTTTGGCTCTCCTCTTGAGAAATGCAGCGCTGTGCTTGTTCTCCTCCCTGCGATGCAGAGGATCCGACAGAGACGGCTGCAACGGCGAAGTCATTTGTTACTGCTCAATACTCCACTTTAGACATTACTGCTCCACTTCACATGACTCCTTAGAGGTCTGATAGCAGACCTACCACCTCCCTTGTCCTCCTCTCTTGTCCTCCACCACCTTCAACTCCCTCCTTCTCCTCCACCTGCACTTCCCTCGTCATCTCCGTCGCACCTTTTCTTTCAGCTTTCTGCTCTTCTGCCTCCTGCTGTTGGACTCTGGGACCTCAGTTCGTTGGCGTGCCATCTTCTCACTGCTCTGGGAGTCATCAGCAGCCGAAGCACTGTCCTGCAAGAAACAGGAGGACAAGACAATATTTCCTGTAGAAGATCTAAAGCTCAGCCATCTTGTCCAGCTTCGTCCAGCTGCGCCCATTGGAGAAGCAGAAGCTTTCAATTTGAAATAACAATGCCTGGCTCCCAGGCCAAGCCAGAGATATAATCTCTCCAGTGAGTCCTGGGCCGACCTCTGGGCCTCCTTCCAGTTGGACGTACCTGGTAGACCTCTAAAAGGAGGCGACGAGGAGGCAGCCTGAACCACCTCAGCTGGCTCCTCTCAATGCGGAGGAGCAACGGCTCGATTTTGAGTCTCTCCCGGATGACTGAGCTCCTCACTCTATCACGAAGTGTGAGGCCCGCCACCCTGCGGAAAAACCTCATTTCGGCAGCTGGTACCCAAGCTATCATTCTTTCGGTCATGACCCAAAGTTAGGTGAGGGTGGGGATGTAGACTGACTGGTAAACAGAGAGCTTTGCTTCATACCTCAGCCCCCTCTTCACCACAACGGTCCGGTACAGTGACTGCATTACTGGAGCCGCCTGTCCGAACCTGTGGCCGATCTCATCATCCCTCTTCCTATCCCTTGTGAATAAGACTCCGAGATGCTTAAATTAATAAAAAGTCCACCCCCCCCATTACCTGCAGAGGGCATGCCATCCTTTTCCGTGAGAGGACTATGGACTAAGATTCTGAGGTGCTGATCCACATCCCTGTCGCTTCACACTCAGCTGCGAACCGTTCCAGTGAATGCTGGAGGCCCTCATGCGACGCCGCCAGAAGGACAACGTCATCCGCAAAAAGTAGAGATGTCACCTTCGGCCCCCCCCACATGATGCCCTCCTGGCCACCGGCTGCGCCTCGACACCCTGTCTATAAAAATCACGTACAGCAGGGGTGACAAGGTACAGCCCTATCGGAGTCCAGCGCTCACCCTGAACAAGTCCATGTTAGTGCCGAGTACACGAACACAGCTCTCACACCGGCAGTACAAAGACCGGATTGCCCGCAGCAGCGGTTCCGGTGCTCCCTTCCCCCTTAAAACCTCCCACAAGACATCTCGGGGTACATGGTCATATGCCTTTTCCAAGTCCACAAAACACATGTAGACTGGATTGGCATATTCCCATGCTCCCTCGATAATCTGCAAGAGGGTGAAGAGCTGGTCCGTTGTTCCACGGCCAGGATGAATCCGCATTGTTCCTCCTCATTTTGAGGTTTGACTATCGGTCGGTGTCTCCTTTCCAGTACGCCCGCATAGACTTTCCCAGGGAGGCTGAGAAGTGTGATGCTGTGACAATTAGTCCGGACCCCCTTTTTAATGATGGAGACCACCACTCCGGTTTGCCAGTCGAATGGTGCTGTACGTTTACGTTTGGGTCTTCTGGGTCTAGCCCGCAGTTTTCCCCACCACCTGATCCAACTCACCACCAGTTGGTGATCAGTTGACAGCTCTGCACCTCTCTTCACCTGAGGGACCAGAACAAGGTCTCAGGTCAGGTGACACGACAACAAGGTCAATCATCAGCCTGAGACCCAATGAGCTCCGGTACCAGGTACACTTATCAGCATCCTTGTGTTCGAACATGGTGTTTGTTATGGACATTCCATGACTAGCACAGAAGCCCAATAACAACTCACCGCTCGGGTTCAGATCAGGCAGACCGTTCCTCCCAATCACCCCCCTCCGGGTTTCCCAGTCGTTGCCAACCTAACCACTGAAGTCGCCCTTTATCGATCATCCAACAACTTGCTGGAAAGTTGCATGGCACATCCTCCTAGTTGCCGTGAGACTGTGCTCTCCATCTACCATCCACTCCTCCCACAGGTGAGCCATATCATCTTGAAGCTCTGATTCATTCAGATGTTAAGTGGCTGGAGTAATTTGGTTAATCCTCCTGATGGCAAGTATGGAGTTGCAAGCTTCTTGTTTCAGCTTCACCTGTGGCATTATATCTGCTTGCAAACCGTCTATAACCAGCAGAGCTTTATGCGTTTTATAGGAAGTCACCTGATCCCTTATTGTAGCACTTTTTTAAGGTGGTGCAAAGTGTTTCGGAGCAGCACGTAGTTGTCACAAGCCGAGAGCGCCCTCTCGCTGCTGTAGAAAGTAATGTTTACTATTTGGTTCATGTCAGTTCGTATGAATTACTGTCATGATGGAAAAAAATGTGTAAAAGTTGCTCCGGACTATAAGACGCAGAGCCAAACAAACTATGAAAAAAAAGTGAGACTTATAATCTGGAAAATTACATTTTGTATATTCAATAAAGGAAAGTCTGATAATTTGACCATTATTGATTTTGTGATGTGTTTACTTTAATTTTCTTTTCCCATGTGACGTGTTTTAACCAATTATACAATTTTAAAATGTAAAGTCTGTTTTGTTATCTGGACATTTATTGTTTTAAACGCGTATTTTAACTCAACAGTGAGACTTGACTATTAACAAGTAAACTTTCACATTTGCTTTTTGATTACTTATAATATTCGAGACAATTGGATTTCATTCTCCTTTATCCTTTTGACTTTTCTCACATCTTAACCAGATAAAAAAGGTTTTCTATTGGTTTGTTTTTCCTCAACATTTTCAAGAAAAAGAAAATATAATAAAAACTAACAGAATCTCCTGATAATCAAATGAAATAGTCTAAAATTCCCTCAATAAACTGATTTTTAAGGTTCGAGCACTGACAGAAGACCCTATTGAAACTGTAGGGATTATCATTATTATTATTTTCAGCCCAAACAGACGTGTTTTTGACAGCCTTAACATACATAACGTTTTGTGAAACTTTGTACACTTGTCAGGATCGGTGAAAATAATTTGAGGTTGACTTGCGAAATGGCTGAATAGAACCCACTGCAAAATTGGAAAATGGTAGCTCCAAACCCCCATTTCACAGAGAGCTACGAAAATCGGAACACATATATAACAGGCCATGACGAACAAAAACCTTCTTACAGCAATGCCGAAAACTTAACAGGAAGTCAGATATTTGGAGGAAAACTGCAAATTTTTGTGAATTTTTGCCCAAATTTACAAATTTTCCAGAGTGAGATTGTCCCAGGGGAAACTCCAATCTACTGTACTTCAACTTGGGTTCTTTTGTTCAAAAAGGGGTTGAAGAGCAAAAGTTTATTTGGGCTAACATTAGCATTCACACAAATTAGTAAACAGCTAACATTAGCATGCACAATAATTAGCACAAGAGTCCAGATCTGATCACAGTCAAGGGACACAAGCATTGGGCATAGTGCCACCCGCTGGATACAGGAAGTGAGGTGTACATGCTTCATTCTGGCTGAGACTTTACATGTTGCATGAAAGTCCACAGCCTTAAGACTGTTACATCGATTGGTCATGGCGCCACCTGCTGGTGAAGGGAAGTATGATCACGTGCACACAACAACATGCAACACATTCTGACATGCTTGGGAGTGTGAGGACCCGTTCAATCCTGCTTGCAGCTGAATTGTTTAGTGTTTTTAAAATTGATTTTAAAATGGTCTTGACAGTTTACTTTTTTACCTTAAAGGGAAACATCTCCTCTCTGGGCACCGACTGAGCTCGACCCTCTGCCTTCAGCTTGTCCCTCCTCTTCCTCACACTCCTGCCACGCACAAAACTCTGCATCTGAACACGCACAC
>OMNM01008137.1:9815-44114 GCA_900302745.1 Parablennius parvicornis
GGGGGGGGAGTATTTTGGAAAGATTTGAAAAGGATTCTTGTAAAGTGTGAGAATATCAGTTTCTGCCTGTGATTTGTCAACATGAAATCTGCAGCACATTGCACACATGCTCTGGTATCTTGGGTAGTGATGACAACGAGCATACAGCATGCTTTGGTTCATGCGTTTGTATTCCTGCTGAGAGAGTAGACTTAATGTGGTTGTGCCCAGAAATGCTGTAATTGTTTTAGGGGTTGAGTATTTCCTGTCTCAGTGTTAATAAAACATGAAAGCAGAACAGCAATATCTCTCACTTAGACACTTTCATAGCACACACAACCCCGTATCACACTTGTTATGCAAGAACAGAATTACCTACATCAAAGTGCACTTGCAAGCTCTACAGAAGCCACCAGACATCTTGGTATGAAGAGTAAATGCTGCTATGTTGACCAAAGTCTTGCACTTCTTAGAATTTGTGTTTTTTTCCTTTTTCCTTCACATTAAAACCATAAAATGTAACAAAAATCTGGTCCTCTCCCCTGCTGTGAAAAATCTTCTTGTCCTCGGCCAAATACAGTATCGGTTCTGACTAAAATAAATCACTCATTCAGTTTTAAAAGGCCTGGGTGAGACCGATATCTGGGAAAAACTGTATTTCCCTCCCGTGTTGGCCGCCTTGAGTAGATGAACACACATGGAGAAGAGAAAAAAAAAAAAAAAACTCCAAAAAATGTCTGTGTTTGATGCGGGACTACTTGGCTCTTTTCAGTCTTACCTCACATGACGGGATGCAATGGATGTGCTGAGGGTCAGGGTACCACTTCATCATCCCTGAGCAGACTATTCTCTGAAAAACAAAGCACAAGAGGACATTGGTTAAGCGAAGAGGGCGCAGGAGATGGATCACCTCTGCATTTGCCATAAAAAACAACATAATAATCAGTCACAAAAACATTTTCAGTTTAGTTTTTTTAGGGAGTTCTGAGTCTCCAATGTTGAAATTAATAAGCGTAAGTGGGCTTTAGATATGCAGTGAGGGGACTCGGCCACTTTAAATAGATGAGTCTTAAAGAATGCACTGAAGTTAAGGAACATTAGTATGGCAGCATAGAGTTCCTCAGAGAGCCCTGTTGTCCATGATCTTGGTCCTGATTTTGGGACTGAAGTAACCTATTGGTGATGTAATCAATGCAGTAGTTTAGAAGATTTAGATTTGACCACTTTCTACTTCAGATCAGTACACATGAACCCATCACTATGTGTAACTCCCTAAAATGTTTGAGCTTGCTCATTTTTTTTCTGCTTCTAACACTGAAACTGCAAGGAAAGAAAACTTGCTGGCTGAAATGTCCCACCCACTAACAGATGCTATAATGAAGGGATAATGGGTTTGATTCAATTCAGCCATCAGTGGTCGTTTTGTTTCGGCTAATCAGTGTAGCGATCAGCTATCTGCAGATCCTTGACGAACAAACTGCTTGCTGAAAAAGAAGTTGTTTCTACCGTCAACAAACTTTTTTCATCCTTAGTCCTTTGGCATTCAAACGAACAATGGAACTAAGATAAATGTGTCTCACCTCAAAACAGCAAGAACTCTTAGACCATCTTTCCCTGGAACTCTTAGCTATGCCTCCGTTACCATCTTCTGGACACCCACAAGAGTTCCTGTTTCACGTGGCATATTCAACCATGTGCAGAAGTCAGGGGCAGCATGTCACCCACACACCTTCATTTGATTTCATTGACTCCCGAGCTGCACATTAGGTAAAGTCCACTCCACAAACCTCTTTATAAGAAAATGTGCTGACGCACTATTCTCGTTATTAAATTGAGATCAGATCAGGGTAGTTACAACCCTCAAGTATTTATTATAAGTAAATGCTTTTTGTCAAATAAAACCATGATTTTTTTTTTTTTTTTTTGTAGTTTCTTTTTAAACCAGCGGTGTTCTGTTTTCTTAGTATTATTATTGGTGTGTTGTGCAGCTGGTGGGTTATAATTCCAAATACACTTTTTTTTTCTTTTTTAAATCAGGCACAGGAGCTGAATACGGCAAGTCAAATTACTGTTATTCATTAATTATTCCTCACACAATAAGGTGTTGCATTAATTCTCAATGATATCTATGGATATTCCATTGTTCTCACTGGTATGCGCTATAAATTATAAACATAATACATTTGTCCTATGACAAAACATCGGTAAAGAAAACAAATAATGCTTTTTATGCTAAGATTTAAGCTAGGCTGTGGTGGTCTTCTGTCATTTATTTGACCCCAGGAATTTACGAAGGAGGTTGGTAGACAGCTGATTGACTAACAAATATTGACAGAGAAAGTGGAGCTTCCCCTGTGATTTCCTGCGCAGCGTGACCAAGGAACGGAGACCCGATTCTGAAGTATTTGAGATAACACAATGCCTCAAAATCACAAGGCAGTGTCAGAGATATGGCGCAAGTAACCAGACCTCCATCCAACTATTCGACCTTGGCAAGGGTGGATTAACTGCCTGGCTGGCTGACTGACCACCCAAAAAGTAAGACGAAACTAGAGCTGTGCTTGCAACAGCATTAACGTAGAAGCGATTCCTCAGATATGATATTGGGTAACATGACCCAACCTTTGAAGCAAAACAACAGCGCTGTAACTCAGATCTGAGCTTCCAGCAGGTTTTTTTCATCGTGACATGTATACACTGCGTGTGTGAGAGATGTGTGTAATTCCTGAAAGGCTTGACGTCAACTGAGAACTTTCCTCTCGCTATCTACCTATGATTTCCAGTAACGTAGAAACACTTGAAAGATAACAAACACGCACTGTATACACATGAAGTGAATTTTGTTGTGTGATTATGCTGAGAAGAAAAAAAAATGTTGAAATATACCTTTTGTGCCAGTGATACAGTCAGATATCTGATAAGAAACACATTTGGACGAAGGATGACGAACACAAAAAAGAATATTTGATGGAGTTTGCCTGATGATTCGTTCGTAGGCATTCTCACTTACGTAGAGAGTGTGGCCACCTTGAATCTTTTCTCATGGATGATAATAGTTTTAATTTGAAGAATATGTTCTTTTACAATTTTTGACCGTGGGTTGGCCTTGAGTTGCAAAATGATAGCTTGAAAGGGGTTTTTCGTTACGGTCACAATCAAGACTGAGGGACGGATCTCTTCTGTAAACTATAAATGAACCGTCATCAAGGAAAACTCCTCTCTGTTCACAACTTTTACAATTTGAAAAAATATCGATCCTCCCTTTGATATCTAAAGTTATTTTTATGTATAAAACACATGTACCACACAATCCATTCTCCACAAAGATGTCTTGTGTTGCAGATATTTAAATAAGCGGGCAAATCATATTAATATCTTGAAAAATCCTCCCTCGCATCATTAATCTTACATTAGTAGCTCTATATCAGAAATTCAGTACATTAAATGTGTCTTGTTATAGGAAGTACAGAGAATACGAAATACTTGATTATCATTATGAATAATCTTTTTTTCCACACCAGTGTATGCTCCCTGCAGGCAGAGATCATGCAATACAAAAAAGCTACTTTAACATTAAACTAGGCAGTTGACCAGGTTTGTCTTTGTATGATCGATTTCATTGGCGCATCATTTGTTCACTGTAAAACTTAGCGTGAAATCAAAATCAAACTGGAAAAATTTAGATAAATTTGCACGTCCATTACTCCAAAATATAATCTGTCTCTGTAGTAATTTGAGCCCACCTCGCTTTTAGCCTAGAGATGGGTCAGTCAATGAGTTTTCACAGCACCAGATGCTTGAATGCATTATTTATCCTGATAGGTGTTTTTGTGAAGAAAAAAGAAAAAAGACAAAGTCAGAGCCTTGTTTGTCAAAGGATCAGATTTCGCAGCATGTTCAAATGTCAAATGGCAGCAAGTGAGAAAAACAACTGTTTTATAAAACCTGCCAATAGTTTGCAAAGTACGGTAAAACCTTGAAACCCTTTCACAGTTGTAAAATAACAATCAACTTATCTACTGGGATGCAATAAACATGGAAATACTAAAGTTTCTTTATATGTTGGTCATAGAGACTTAGTGTTTCAAGACTGCAACTGAACTTTTGACTGTAAATTTCTTAACACATCTGCGAACTGCCTGGAGACATCTTAATACATGATGAAATTAAAGAAGATGCTCACAGATTTTCAATGTAAAAAAAAAAATCAACTTAGCACAAGCTAGTGTATCTGAACTTCAGAGTGTGAGAATCTGAATGCAGTCATAGTGCAGTCAGACATGATGTGTATTTTATTTGGACTTGTTTTATAATATTTCCTGAACTGCATCTGTTAGGTCATACTTGTAATTTGAAGTGACCTCTAAACGAAGCTGTAATGTATCAATCCCAGTAAGTCAAAATGCAAGAGAAATACCTCGATAATGAGAAAAATAAATCTGGTTCAATGCACTCAAACTTGAAGTTTCATTGTTTACGCATTAAAGCTGATTGAGGCAGAGAGGTGAGGCGGCACACCTGATTCCCATCAGGGGCTTAATGACCTCTCTGCCTATAAAGGAGGAGCTGCGCAGACACATGGTCTGACAAGTGGGGGGACACAGAGTCTGTGTGTGGTGTGTTGGGTTTTTTTAGTTCAGTTTTGGCTTTAGATTTATCTCAAGAAAACAATGCTTCATGGACATTTTCACTCTGTGGTGGAACTGACAGTGGTGTGCTCTACATCCACACTGATATACAGTTATTTAGTCTATAAAGAGACTTGTCAAATTAAAGTTCCAAAATAATAAATGAAAATGATGTTCCATTTTAAAAGTAAAGGTATACTATATTTTGTGCATCACTGTAAACAAAACAGTCTTAGTAATTTCCCTGTGACTTTATAATGATCATCTACTTGTTTATTCAATATTTCTTACATCTGACAAAGCACTAAAAATTACTGTATATTAAGTTAATCAAGTCCGACAACATTGCTCATCTACTCTCAGGTGTGGTAGTGTAACTTGTGTAGCAAACAGACTGAAATACAACTTTCAGAAATGGATTGAAGGCTGCATTTCCAAGTAAAAGAAGTAAAATCAGTTAAGGAAGCCTAATGGAAAGATTTTAACCTTGGGTCAAGTTTGTATATTTAAATTAGGGATGGAAGATATCTTAATCACGTCAGTGTTTGACACAAAAAGAAACACATTTTAAATTCAAATGGATATTGGTTGGTAGATGTCTACACTCAAAATATTAACGTTAATGCACCCAATGATGTCTATATTTCAAATGTTGACAATTGTGCATTGAGTAAATCTATCATGAGCAATAATTTTATGGTCAGTACTACATAAGGTTAGATGGATGGTAAGTTATCCAACTAAACTATCCGATTAAACAATCAGTTTAAAAGTACTGCTGGACTGAATGAGGTGGTGTAACGCAGTTTGGAGACCATATAAATGGCACATCATAATGCTTCCCACTGTCTGGGCTTTGTGTGCGTTTCTATAGCACGACCTCGCCACATGAGGCTTCACACACTGTTTTGGGAAAACAAGAGGTGGCAAAGCACAACTGGCCCATGTAGACACAATAAAACGCTCCTGAACAAGGAGAAGGGTTATTTGGTGTTGCAGTGTCAAACGAATCACAAAAGCTTGAGTACTGTAGCTAACAAATCTTTCTTTAAGACTGGATTAAGAATCCTGTGCACATTTCACTAAGTGCATATAAACCTGGCCATCAATCTAATCACTTGATTCAATCTTCATGTAAATGGCACAAAGTCCTTTCTCGATGGAAAAAAAAAAACTAGACTGACAATAGACTCGAATAAACTTTATTAATCCTAGGGGGGAAAGTCCCTACAGCATTGCTCCACAAATAAAGTGTTCCAAGTTATTGTGAAGCCCAATAAAAACAACATGTTGGATGGATAGAGCAGATACTAACTCATCGACACACTGGGGACAAAAAAAAACTGAAAATAAGGAAAATGTTTTTAAAGTCTCAAGACAATGAAAAAAGAGTAAATGAAATAGCTGCAGACGCAACAGATTGCATGTATCTTGCAAATGCACACTACTTTACACAGCTACAGATTTGCAATTACTCATCAGTGGAAAAATTGAAGAAGTTGGAAAATACGTCATGTTTTTTTTTATGGTGAAACAGAATGCAACGTACACAAAACTGTTTTGATTCAACATTTTACACAAACTGCACATGAGCAAACAAAACTGCCTTGCTCAGCAAAAGTGTTCCTTTTGTAGAAGAAGAAAAAAGGAGCTGCTCAGGATTTTCTCATTCCCATGTTTGTGTATGTGTGGCAAGACAACTTGTGTAACTTGTAATAGAAAACAGAAACTTGGTTGGCTTCTGTTTGACTTTTCAATTTGCGGAGTTGAAATGTGTTCTTACTGTTGAGTTCTGTTTGTGTATTAAAGTCAACTGAAGGGTTCACTATGTACATTTTGGGTAAACTTCAACACGCATATGTAAACCATAAGAGTATGGTAATCATGTGTATCATGCAGGAATTAAACACACATGGTGGTTTTGGTTTATTTGGGAAACAAACAAAAGTGACCTTAAATGACCTGTAATAGAAATATTGGAGAAATATCAAACTTCTGAAATATGATTCCTTTCCTAAGGCGACTCACCTGGACTTTGGTGGGCAGCATCCAGTGCTTCAAAGAGTCAGCTGTGGTGCCATTGGGCAGAACCACCGGATCATGAAGATCCATGTCCAGAGCCACAATGCAGGTTGGGTAGCACACAGCACCTGCAGGAGAAACACAAATTAAATCAATACGCTTACCTCCAAACCTAATTAGCATCTGTTGAATTTGTTCATGTGCACACAGTGGGGAAGAAAACAGACCACATAACTGTCAGCTGTGGTCTGGTTCAAACACTTGACAACCACCAGTGTGTGATAGGCTTCTACTGTTTGTGAGCTTGTCTCTGTGGTAAGAGAGTTACAAATATTGGACAGATCTAAATTTGTTCTCACATTGACATTATGAGGTCACATCTTTTTTTCTGGGGGAGAAAAAAAAACATGAAATGTGGGACATCGGAGTTTACACAGAAAGTTGGAGTGTAGTGATCAACAGTTTTACAGTTTTAACTTGTTTCTTTCAAACAAAATGACATCTGAGCTATTATTTCATATGTAGAAAAATGGGGGTAGATTATAGTGCTTTAAAATGTTTTAGAAATATTAACAAACTAAATGTGGTATAAGAAAAAATAAATGTACTTTTAAAAAAACATTCTAAAAATACTCAACCTTTGTCAAAGTGAAGAAATCTTAGTACCTGAGCCATCAGCAGGATAGGGTGAAGATTAATCTACTATATTTTGAAGTGAGCAGCATGCAGTCAGGTAAACATGGATTTTATAATTTATTCTTCATTGAAAATTAAACATAAATACATTCGAAGAAAGACTCGCACAAAAAGGTTTTTTCTCCCCTATGATTGTTTAATGTGCACAGACTATTAAGAAAAAAACAAGACTGTTTATTTGACGTATAAAGGTTCCATGCCAGAAAGAAGGTAACACTCACCAACATCTACTCCATGGTCACAGCTGTACTCCACAGAGTTGAGGTCTGGAGGTGCAGAGCAGGAGCCCTGCAGGCTGGAGCACATGCTGAAATCTGCTGTCCAGACACCGTCTTTAGTGCAGCGAATTTGCTTCTAGACACAATCACATAAACGTTGTATTTATGTGTTTGAGCTGTTACTGTACGATAATGAATTTAAGTCTCCAACACAAGTCACCGTGCTGTGCATTATTTGCCTGAGGTCATGATTTAAAAGTCCTCTTTCTAACGTGTTGTTATTGCTGTTCTCTGTACAATTCTGTTCAAACGTTAATAAACATACTGAACACTAAAAGTCCTCTTTCTGCCTAAACACCTTGTGTCTTTTGATTTTTTTTTTTAGCACACATACCATATGTGGCCCTAATAAACAAAAGACTTTAAAGCAGTACTTTCAAGAACTTTTGTAAATAATTCTGTACAGTATTGTTGAGCTGGTTTGACCATGTTCACATCCACACACTGGAATCTGGAATTCAACTTTCTTTATACATGACCAATGATGGTGGAGAAGTACTGGAGTTTGTTTTTATTTTCTAAATGTTCCTCTTAAACTGTGGATTAGTCATGCATGACGGAAGCAGCAATTACTGATTGTTCACACTTTTTAATGATGCCGTTTTTTACTGAATGGCAGTGTCATGATTGAATATTTAGTGTTGCCTCTACTTCATGCAATAGTAAATCTTATTAAAAAATTTATTGAATGTAAACCTTTTCATAATTGACTCCTAATCTTTTTTAATCGCCTCAACTGAAATGGCCCAAGGTCATTTTTCCACAGTGAACGCAAGCATAGCTATCTTACATTTTCCGCAGGGTCCGGGCACTGCAGGGTGCAGAGGGTGTCGTAAAACAGGCCATTGGTGCAGGTGTACATGCCCTGAAATACGTCAGGCAGGGCTGGGCAAGATATCGGCTCACATCCACTTGCTTCCCACTGGCCTTCCTCGAGGCACTCTAACTTGAAGTACTTCCTAATGAGGAAAAGTAAATACATGCATGCCAAAGTGGTCTAAATTCACCCAAGGTTTTTCCAATGTTCACATTACATTTGGAAATGTATTGTGTATCAAAAACCTGTTTAACAAATAATACTGACGTGTTAAAGAAAAGAAATACAGTAAGATGTGTTGTAAAAGACAACATGGTGCATTCATTTAACAAAAACTATAAGACCAATCTTGGGATATATTTGGGTTTATTACAGACAAACCTATACCCTTGCTCACCCTCTCTATTGTTAACCTCATTTTATTTTTACTGTTTCAATAACAAGAGGTGTACAGAGCACAGAGGAATGCCCATTCTACAGTAAAAAAAGATCTCCTGTGTGGGGCGTGTAGTGTGTAAATGCAACAGTATGTGTTACAGTATATATTTATGTGGGTTCATGTGTCAAAGGTAAGAATAAAAAGCGTGTTTAAAGCTCTTTAATAGCTGCTGCTGTTTAGTTTCACATGTTGGACTAATAAAGCATCGGGGGTTATTAAGTTGTTTACACAAATGTTTGAGAAAAGCGTAACTCATAAAGACATCCAGCTGTAAATTAATCCTTAAGTGAATAGTTTTTCACCTGATTGGATGGAAATTTAATACAAGGCAAATCTATAAAATGTATATATTTTTTACTACCTATGTGATGAAAAATGTCTGCCTTTTACATGCTGTTTGCAATTCAACACTAGACAGTACAGTGAATAAAATTGAACAACTAATGGAACTAGCACCGACTGAAATATAAATATTTAGATCGGAGTCTACCTAAAGAAGAATATAATCTTTGCCCAGAGGCTGTGTCTCGTTTAAGGAAACCCTCTCCTCATTAGAAACATGGGAACTGTTTGCAGTAATGAGGAGTCACACAGTAAATACATTTGGCTAACTAAAAACAAGGCCCAATTAGCAGCAGTACATATTTTATTAGACCCTCATGCAATTGCGTTATAAAGCCGAAAACAGTTATGGTGATGATGGGCTGAAAAATGCCTCCTAAAACTATGTCAACTTTCTATTTAATTCTGTGCCTTTTGGGGTTTGGGTGTTCATGTGATACATTGTTATACAGCTGCATAAAAACATCTCAAATCAAAGATCCTAACTCTATTAAGCAGTGTGTAATGGGACTCTTGTAAAATAAAGGAAAAGAAGGAATTTCCTCCATTACGCAGGGAGGTATGCGTATTTAAAAACTGCAATTACTCTATATAGGCCAGTATTCAAATATATTACGCAACTCCTGTGTACATAAAGACATTTACCTCTAAAATAATATATATTTGATCCCAACATAACACAATGAGGACACTTTTTTTTAAATTTATGGTGCTGTATACTAATAAATGTACACTAAAAGTGAATGTCCCACAAACGTCAGTCGCATTGTTGTTCTGTGTCTGCTAACTTGTGGTCCCATAACACCTACCTGAGTGACTTCTTTTTGAGGCTTCCTAATACATAGAAGCCAGGGTTGCATTTGTAATGGCAGACAGAACCAACGTCGTGCCCTGAGGCCAGACAATCTGCTGTTAGCAGCTTGGCATCGCGTATGCTTGGAACCTCTGGACACTCGATCTTGCAGTAGGCCTCTGGGAAAGACCACAGACCATCTTCCAGACATACCAACCTGTCACTGTCACCTGAGAAAGAGGGAGAGAGAGACAGAACGAGGGCTTCAGTTCAAACAAATGTCAAGATATATGCACATTTAAACACAGCTAACAAAAAAAGTGAAAGGAGAAATAGATACATCACAAAACCAACATTTAAGTCTTCCTCTAACTTGGCAAAAAAAAACAACCCTTGATGACATGCGTACAGTTGCATATGCTATAAGTTTAATACTTGTTTTATTGACATCACTGCTTAAACTATAAAATATAACATTTCCCTGTGAGGAAAAAACAAACTTGTCTTTCACTTCATTTGTGTTAAACTTGAAAATTGCATATCACCTGCACTCTGGTTTACTAACATTCTGCATGAAACCTGCTAAATTGCATGCTCATGCAAATAGGCTGTGCCTTCAGTTCTCATGCAGTTGGTGGGTGATCTACTAAGAATAACATCATGAGTGACAAGACACACACTGTGTTCTATTGAAGGTTTTGAGTGCATCAGGCCCTCTTAACCAAAGAATTCAATTATTGTGGAGTGATTGAATAGAGAGCTGACCCCCATCAGTGCATTATCAGCTGTTTGCACTGGTTTTCTATGTGCAAAGCTTTAGTTGATCAGGCCCTATGAGCCTGATTCCACCCACAGTCCACGGCAGAGCAAAAGACAGCTCTGACTGTCACTTTAACTACTGCTTGGAACATTTAATCACATAAAATTCAGAGGTTCTCCACAATGTTATCCATGTGCAATGGTTTTCTCCACATAAACCAGATTTCTGTATGCGTGCGTGCCTTTTTTTTACTTTTACTATATAGGATGTGAGTGTGTTTAAGTTGCTATGGAACATGATACAATATTATTACTACTAATAGGATTCTGATCAATGTGAAAAATTGTTTTCTCGTTAAGTATTAAACAAGATCTGCATGTGCCTGTAAAAAAAAAAAAAAAAAAAATAGGCAAAACGCACTGTGTCTCTCTCAGATTGGTTGGCAAACATAGAAAGCACACTCTGTACGTGTAAAAGAAACATATTCTAAATCACACACTAAAACACAAAGTACACTGGAAAAGAGCAATTAGGTTGAAGTCCTGGATTATTTTATGTCCCACCAAACATCCTGGTTTGTTTCATGACGCTATCTAATATACTTACGAGGTGAATCAGGCATTAACATTGCCTAAAGTTATTATTGTTTTATGTCTATATGGCCTCACATGCATGATGAGTGTTGTTTAGTGTGTGCCATTGTAACACCCTCAAACTTTCACAATTTTATTGGGTCTATAAAATGTAATGAATCTTTACTATGGCATCACATTTTTATAAGGTATTTAAACATTGTGCTGGTGTTGTGATTATCAAAATCCATTGCAGCTGCACTGGTGTGTACTAAGCGTATTCCTGTGAACTACGAAAGGTTGTGTGTTTTCATTGTTGAGTGATACATGATGGCCTTCAAACAATATTTCACAGAACTAAAAACCACAAAGAGAATTGTTGTGGAATTATCTGTACTTAGATCTGAAATACGAGGGTCAACAGGCTGACTTGATCACAACATTCCAATGTGGCTTTCGGAGCAAAAACACAAACGTGTGGATTTAAAACTCATTCTCTGTAATCACTTCAAGAAGCTTAAATCTCGTAGCATGGATTAGTAAAATGAAGAATTAGTTTTTTAAGGTGAGTCGTGAATGCAATAGGCGCCATTTGTTCTAAATGTTTATGAGGTAAGTCATCTCTTCAAAAATGTTGTAAAAGAAAAATCTGAGTTGGATATAATTGTGCTCCATCTGTGTATGAACATGAGGTTAAAAATATTACAAGATACAGATGGGGTTCATAGGTCATCATGCTGCCTCAGGAAACAATGTTTGGGGCACTCGCAATCAAGTTTTTTAAAATTGCATTTTCAGTCTAGATTGAATTTAAATATTCAGATTTGTTTTCATTGTCTGTTATGGGATGTGGCTGGTGTAGACGTTACATTGCAAATAATATTAGATAGCATTTAAAAAATGTTTTATTCGTGAAGTTACAAAAATAGACCAGGAGATGTGACAAATAGCCTTATTCTGACATCCTCCCAAGAAGAACACATTTATTTAGCAGATGTTTCTAGTCAAAGTGACATCGAGAGGCACCACTTGCCAAGAGAAGTGTTTCCAACAGACAATAGGGGAGGCAATACAAATGAGTTTTTTTTTTTTTCCATTTTCCATGTAAATCAAGTGCTGAAAGCTGGATCTTTTGTGTCATTGTAAAGATTAAGAGAGGATCATCAACTTGAATAAAGTTTGGTAGCTCTTCCCACTACCTGGAAAGCACAGAAGAGAAGAATCTGGCTGATGATTTTGGACTTGGAGTCATAGAAGTACCAGATTCAAATGAATTGGGAAATGAGCAGCAAGGTTAAATGTGCCATTTTAGGATAGATATTGTGTTCTGTTTGTTCTGGATTATCGGCAGAGGTCTGACTGTACATACTTAGAGACCTACCACTATGGAGTTGTAACAGATGAAGCATCAGAAGAACAGACAACCGAAGCTGTGCATGCTTGAACCAGTGGGCTCTATTCTTCTGGAAGTTGTACAAAGCAAACCGGCACAACCGATCATATGAACCCACAAGAACTTTGAGTTTAGCCTCTTCTCAATCATGGCACTCGAATGTACAGTGGTCCAGACTCTACAAATCTGCTTTGAGTTTGTTTTTCATTAATCCACACAAAACTGTCATTCATTCTTCATTGAGTTGTGTCAATGCTTTGTTGAGTCTGACATAAACAAGTGGACATCATCAGCATAGCAGTACTACGATATTCTCTTGAAACAGTACTTGCCCAAATTTAGTTATTTGGACACTTCGGCTATATACTTCCTCAAATATATTCTAAAAGACATTTTAACTGGTGGGCTGATACTGAGAGACCAAGATCTATGAGAATCAAAATTCAAACATCAAAAAAAAAAAAAAAAAAAAACGATTTACAAGTATTTATTGGTTATGTGTTATAAACTCCGCAGACATATTGAGAATCAACAGGGCTGAGGAAAGCTCAGAAGTGGCAGCCAGATGCTGTGACTCTATTACTGGGGAAAGTGCAGTCTCAGTCTATTGACCCTGTTGAAAGGCAGACTGACTTTGGTTGTACAACTTGTTCTAGAGAAGAATTTGAAGTGGATTAACTTTACAAACAACTTTTGAAGAAACAAAAATATTCCATTTGGAATTATGAAAAAGTGGTTGAGCCCAGAAGAGGTGCCAAATTTAATTTAAAGTTTTTAAAGACTTAAAGGATCTGATTTCGTCTGCAATCACTGCTCCCCGTCAGTAATATGAAGGTTTACGAGAACTTCAAGTTGGTTTCTTTTTCTCTTTTTCCTTTACTTTTGAGGACAAAAACAAGGCAAAATATTGAGTTACCTTGTAATATCGCTGGTGATCCACAGGTGAAGGAACATTGTTTGCCAAACGTTGTTCCCCAAGGGCAACTGAATATAGCATGGAAGACATGCGACTGGTCAGGAAGGCCACAGTCTACTGGCTGACAGCTGACTACACGATCCCATGAACCATGGAAACACTCCAACTCTATCTTTCTCTGACATAAGAAAAACATTGGGGAAAAAAAGGCAGAAACAATAAAACAGTCCTTATTTGCATTAAATAAAATAGTTGGACACGCACACACATACAGTTGTAATATATTATGTACATTAGACATTTCTATCATTAGTTTATACAGAAAATTGCAGTGAGGAAAATAGGTTACATTCAAATATATTGTGTGAATACAGTATATATATCAGTCGATTTACCTGGTGAGGTTGCGTCGGTCTGCCATTGAGGACAGTGACGCTAAAACCACGGTGACAATGAACAGAACAGCGAGAGGTCTCCCCTCCTCCTGTACACCTGCAGAGACACACTGATATATCGATACTTCTGTATGTTGCGTCACCTCGGCGATTGTTCGGGATTTGAGTTAGAAGGTCCTACCTGACTGAGGCGTGCTCTAACTGAGGAGGGTTGCAGCTGTCCATCTGACATGGCTGCCGTAAACAGCTATAGCAGCAGTGGAAGGGAGAAAAGTCAGAGAAGAATAGGGATGAGATACAGGGTGAGACCAAAATTAATTAAAAAAAAAAAAAGGTCTCAATCAATCACTCATCCAGTCTTGACTTCTTTAAATTAGATAAACTTAATGGATCAAGTCTAGGTTTTTTTATTTTCACATTTACTTCAAGACAGATTAAGTACTGAATTTTTATTTTTTAACTCTGACTTTAGGTGCCCTACTTTTGTGGTTCTTTGGTTGTATTGTGAGTAGTCTGAATGTAATGTTTTGACCAAAAAAGACGATTGTTTGGCAGTTTTGATTCGAATCATTGAACTGTGTGTGATGATCTCAGAGTGTGTAATGCTAAATCATCAAAACCGAAGAAGACAAAGCAATTAAAATACTTATAGCTGTATAAGAAAATTCCTAAAAAAAACATGTTACTTACATTTATTTCACTAGTTTTTTTTTAATCTTTTATTATTATTTCTTTGTCAACCATGATGTGTGTGTGTGAGTGTGTTTGGTAGGTAGTTGTGGGAGAGCCCACCCTCTGATGCGCACCCGGTCAGGGCGAAGGTGCTGAAGTGGCAGGAGGTCCTCAGGGCCACCCCTGCCACTGCCACGGAGTGAGACGTGAAGAGGAGGATGACAGAAGATGTGAGGAAGAAGGGCTGAGAGAGGTCATGGGTCACATTCACCACCAGTGGGTTTCGATGGCACGAGAGGTCATGTGTACCTGGTTTTCAAATATACATTAGCTTTGATTATATATACTGAAGTATGTATTCATGCTTTTGTTTGACTCATGTTTTCAAAACGTTCAAATACAAAGAGACCTCAGTACCTAGTGAGTGGTTCTTGCCAGCAGTATCAGACAAGAAGATGGTGACGGTTGTTCGACACTGCTCCCCAGAGTACGATCCATCTGAGGCCAAATACACCATCACAGAGGCGGCAACTCCAGAATGAACAAATCCCAACTGTTTCAGTGGTAGCAATTTCAAAAAGACATAGAAAATGTGTTGCAGGTGATGAGACTAGTTATTGAAACATACAGTATTGTCAATTGTGCAGAGTTAGCCATAGATACAGTGTCTTAAGAAAGAATTCATACCCAATGAACTTTTTCACATTTTGTCACTTTACAACCACAAATGTAATGTTTATTTTTATCACAATTTTATGTGATAGACCAATGCAACATGCTGCATAATAGTGAACTCAAAAATGTAGATGGTTTTCAATTTTATAATAAATACTGGAAAATGTGGACCAAAATATTTAGATGGTCCACAGTTAAGTAGATAAATAGCAGAGAGTAGTGTTATCAGAAGAAGGAAAACAAATCGACGCTTTGTGGGCTCCATTAAAAAAAAAATAAATAAATAACCCATCATAGCTCACTGGATTACTGCCCAAGGTTATCATTTTTTTTAGGGTCTTCAAAATATATGTGTCCAAATGGAAATCAAAGCAGCAGCAAACTGTGGCAGTGGAAATAATATTTTTTCAACCGATCACATATGATGTTCTCTGCCATTATTGTGGAGGGTTTTCATTTTTGCAGCATCACTGCAGCAGGCAGGCCAATATTTTAGTATACTGCATCCTTCATTGGTGAAAAAGACATGGTTGTAAAGAATGGTACGAGATGTAAAGCGACTGAGGCTGATATGGCTCTGTGGCTTTCAATCCTGTAGAAAAAACACCTGTTCTGTAGAACCAACTAAGAACTAGTCCTATGCACCAATCCAGCACCAGCAATGAGATTCTTGTTGGCTGAAATGGGAATTTAGTTGAAATTTTTTGTCCCAGTTTTATGTTAGCTCACTTGGGTCTACACTTTGAGTCAATTTATTGTACAGTTTCACAGCCATCTGACAAGCCTGCAGACTGTGGGTATGTCATTCTCAAAGGACAGACTTTTGGATAGGGTATCACTTTAAAGAAATGCTAAAAGCTTTGTAGACATGAGAAAAGCTGAAAAATGAAGACACTGGTAGAGATGGATATGATAGGACGGCTGAGGAATGCTTTTCAGAAAGACCCAGACTACATATTTAAGAAGAGAGAAGCCTTTCAGAAGCAGAAGGAACACTTCAAGGAAAAAGGCATGTTACATAGAGAAGCTAGACGATATGGGTGTCATAATGAAGACTTTTCAGAGAGTGAAAGAGTCTTTAGAGAGAAGGCGGCCTTCCGCAGAGGTTGTAGAGATGTGTCTGATAAAGAGACTGTCCATGAAAGAGGCAGAGGATGGAAAGATGAGTCATTCAACAACGAAGTGGAAATGATGAGACAGAAAGAAAACAAAAAATGAGAGCGTATGTGTAAGAAAGGAAAGAGGCAAGCTCATGAATGCATTGGACTCTATAATCCAGCAAGTGACAGACAAGGCTATGAAGCTATCAGTCAAATCAACAGCTAGCCTACACTCAGTCTGGAGTTGGATGTGGGAACCGTGCTGTGGAAAGATTAAACAATCAAAAAAAAAAAAAGACAAGAAAATATGAGAACCAGACACAGGTCTCAAGTAGAAAAGCCGGTCCAAATACAGTTATCTACACAAATCAGGATATCTATGTGAAGCTCTCTTGCTTGGAGAGCACAAATAAACCTTTTAAACTTAAGATGTATCAGAAGCTCCCTCGATTCCATTCATACATTAACGGTCAAATATCACTTTCTAGTGTGTCTAATCAATGTTATGTAATCTTTGTGAGTCATCTTTGAAAAATCAGTGATTTTGTTGCTCTGCATAACAATTTCAAATTTAATTCAAGTGGTTAATAAATCTATTTTCATTTGAGAAACAAATATCCCTTCAGATGTCACTGTTTTCACAACTTGTGAACCCTTCAGTATGTAAATGAGGGGTAATTATTTTACACTTGATCCTCAGCTATTAATACAATGGTAATTATTGAATGAGTTCATTGATTAGTATCCCTTACGTTGACAGAATAAAATGTAAATAAAGAGTGAGAAGGGAGGGGAGAAGACATAATTTTGTAATCATCCACAGATCATTAGGACTCCAAGCTCACAACTGACCTGGAAAATAAGTAATTATTAGATACCAATGCATTGTGTGAATCATGCATTTGCTAGAAAGTCAGGAATGTGTGCGTGTGGAGTTTTGAGCCAGTCGTCTGTTAGAGAGACCCTTCAACTCCATTTAAAGAAGTACTGGAGAGAGCTGGAAGCGGTTAAAGACAGAGTAGCCACCCACAGTCATTCAACAGAGGTAAAAATGGAGTTTGTGCATACACACAAACACATGCGCGCATACCTTGAGCCAAAATGAATGTTCCAAGTTATTGTTTGCGTCAGGTTGGGCTGTGCATGGAAACCAGGCATCAGTGGGCAATGCCTCGCTCACCTCAAGGTGCTGGTAGCTGCAAAGCTTCACACAGAACACAGAACATTGCAAATGTAACTGATAAAACTTAATCAACATTACTGAATTCCTGTCCAAAATAAAATACATCTTCCCTGCATGGTGAGAGAAAGATTCTAATATAAAACATGCACATGAGGTGGCAATGTATCTGATGTTTACCACTGTTGACAACAGTGGTATCTGTTATCATGAGACATTAATATACATGGAGTAATGTAGATATGATTAGATTTTTTTTTTTATGTCAGTTTGGAATATATCATTACCTCAACAATATTGTGTAAGATACTTACAAATAACACTTTTTAATGCCTTTTTTTTAATTGTCACTTATACCAGGTGCAGTGGGATTAAAAACAACTCCAATAACAGTGCAACAGTTAAAAAAAAAAAAAGAGCAGAATATAGTGCAAGAAGGAGGGTGGGGAGTGTAGGAGGTAAGGTGCATGGTCCAGTGCTGAGAACAGTACACTGTGTTGTGTGTATTTACAGGAAATAAATAAAAATACTATATACTGACGTAATACTAATATATACTGATGTAATACTAATATATACAGATGTAATACTATATACAGATGTATACACATGGAAAGTAAAAATTATATTGCACATTATGGAGTATAATTACACATTATGGAGTATACACTAACACAGATGCGATATACACTAAAACAGACGTGAGAACGTTGTGAAAGGAATGCATATAGAGAGGTGCGAGACTGTTAAGTCAGTGCATACGAGAGTTCACCGTGGTTATGGCTTTGGGGAAAAAACTGTTGAATCTGTTTGTTGTAGATCTGATGACCCTGTAGCGCCTTCCCAAGGGCAGCAGGTCAAACAGTTACTTTCTTACTTTCTTGCAGTTACTAGTCACTTTAAGAGTTAATGAAAACAAAAATGTAACTAGATATTTGGAGGTTGCTTTCATTAATCTCGCTCAGTTTACATCGTCCAACAATGTGCTCGACTTTATTATCGATGCGATGCAGTTATTTATTATTACCACTTTTTGCATGTTTAACCGTCTTATGAAAAACAGTTTTTTTCTTGTCATTAGGAGAAGCTGAAAATGGTACTGTATACATAGTATTAAAGCATCTGACTTTATCAATAGGGAAGTACTTCACAATAGTTTTTGTATATTGTGCCTCTTTGACAATGTGCCTTATAAATTACAGGTTTTGTCCCTTTTGAGATGCCTAAACCAAGATGCGCTGATGTTGTATGTGACCTTCTGTGAAAAGGAGAACAGATGATGTGAGTACGCTTGTAAACTGGTGACATAATTTGGCTTATCATTAATGATGAACCTAACAGGTCTCATGGGATTGCAAACATTTTATGTAAGGTGTCAGAGTTGGAAAGTGATTGAAGAGAATAAAAGGAGCAGAGGTGTGCTCAAAGTTGCTGTGTGTAGAAGGTTCTGCCAAAATGTTCTCCACAGATATGCAGAGGGGCTATTTCTCTGAAAGTATTTTTCCTCACCAGTTGCTATAGCTCTTCCTTTTGGTTATTCCACTCAACCAAACATAAAATGACTCATTACCAATTAGCATTTTTAGTCTGTCTGGTGTTACTCAGTCTTCAAAAATATTGTCATACTTCTACGATAAGAAAAGGATTTACTGGAAACAATCATTTGGCTCCTCTAAACACACTTTGTCGAGACTACAGTTGTAAGAGGCTGAATTCTCCCTGGACGGGGCGCCAGTTCATCACAGACCTAACACAAGAAGACGGCCAATCACAACTATGGGCTGTTATGCAAACAAGTCTATCTTAAGATTGTAGCAGGCAGCTGAAGTGAGAACATGCAAACTCCACACAGAAAGGTCATGGCACAGACCAGCAACGTTATAAATGTTCTTACTGTGCCACTAAATCCAAACTGTTGGGCAGCTCTGCAGTCTATAAGTTTGCTTTATTTGATATGACATGTGTTTTATTAATTTTAAGCAAATTTATTGTGGCAGTTCTCTCGTAGTTTTCGATAATTTGCCCAAAATAACTTGAAGTCCCCAGAACTGATGGCCAGAAGACCGGCTGATGTCTTATGTCTTTGGTTCTCAACATTTGCGATGGTTGAAAATTAAAAGTGTGGACACTTTTACGGGCCTCCTGTTACGTTCTGGATATTTTTTTTTATTGAGTATTTATACTGAGGATTTATGTTGACAAAAATAGCCCAGTGATGAAATGTGTTTAGAAAGGCAGCCAGCTGAGTGGAGGATTTACACAGTGGCCTCCTCGGTGCGTTTATTGTCATCTGGAAGCCCTTTATATGCCCCGTGGTTCACACGTCATACCTTGGTAAGTGAAGGCTCCCCAGTGACAGCATGGGCAGGGCAGCGGTTGGGGTCCTGGTGGGAAGCGGTGGCGGTGGATGCCCACTGGTCTGTGTAACCCAGAGGTGTGAAGTAACCGCAGTCTTGAACGCTGGAGCCTCGCTCGAACTCCTCACACACGCCGTCCCCATCGAAAACATAACACTGACTGGGTTCACCTTGGGAGATAGGAAAAAGAATGAGAGAAGAGGATTTATGAAAGAATATAAAGCCTGGTTTCTTAATCTGGCAGGGCAAATACTCATCCCCCACTGTTAGACTCTCATCCAAATCTATTTGTCAGTGAACCAATTCAGAGCAAATCTATTCTGTATTTTCATTGGCCACTTTTAATGTCAGCCACGTCAGCTCAACAATATCTGACTCCTTGTGCTATTAACTGACTGTAAAATAAGAAACAAAGAAGAACTTTAACTTCGACAATTCATTATTAAGATTTTAATAATTCTGTGATATTAATAAGCAGAAACATAATATGTGAATTGGTCAGTGAGTTTGATCCCTGTGGTAAACAAGTAGTCTTCGGTTATCTGTGAGTCACTAAATCACAGCAACAATTTAATGTGCTACAAAGGGATGTGAAAAGGTATGAGGAAAACTTGTTTCAAGCCCAGTAGAAAACAAAAATACAGGCTGGAAAACACATTAATATCCCTATTATTAACTCTCAATTCATAAACAATCAGCAAATGAAACTACATACTCATGGTTCAAGGAAGCAGAATCACTACCAGGCATTTAATATTTTACTATTGAGCAATGAACAAATATATCCTGTAAACTATTCATAAGGTAGAAAATGCACTCTCTCAATGGGTTCAGAAGTAATATATTATGTCTAAAATGCCATGCCAACACATATAGTATTTGTTCAAGTTCATTGAAAGCAAGCTGTTTTATCGTCTTCATCACTGAAGATAACAGCAAGACAAAAGTTACTTTCAAACCTAGTTAGCGGATATATTGTTATGTCTAAAGCTCATGATAATTCCTGATTCAATGAATCAATCATCAAACATCAGTTATTTTCAGAGATGCAAGGGGATTTTAATCAAACTCTACAGTTTACAAAGGTCATGATGTTCAGTTTTGGCAGGATTAATTTCAGGGTTTCTAATGTGAGTTATTAAGATGGTAATTTTAAGGGTTATACATATTCAGCAGGATATACTTTATATCAAAAAATGGTTACCTTTGACAATGAATGTTGGATTGAAGGTTATGTTTTTGTCCACATATATTTATTGTATGTATGGACAGATGGATGTATTTTACTTTTATTGAACTTTACCCGAATTGCATGAAATCTTCATGGATGATTTGTCATCCTCCAAGGACCAATTCATTAGATTTTGGGATCAAACAGATCCTGGAGAGGTAATATATTTACATCGTTGTGAACACACTTGTGCGCAGTAAGTAAGGGCCGCAGCACGGAAGCTTCAGCGGCAAGGAAGCTGCTTTGCCAACCCTGCTCCGGAGCTTGCAGCTATAATCTAGGTTCGGCAAGAATCTGTGTGAGCACATTGACTTGGATAGTGGCTTATCTGTGTGCTCAGTGTTTCACACAGTGATGTTTCTATCTAACAGGCCAGTTATCATTGGTATGAGCTAACAGCCAACATGCTAGCGATGCTAACTCAGTTCCGCAAACAAATGTGGCGTTGGCAAAGGTATGCGCTCTGTCGAGTGGCTGTTCTAGTTTCTGATGTTGTGATCTCCTCTCACAGTGGCAGAGCATTGGTAATGAATACACGCGGACAAAAGCAAACCTTCGTCCCAACTTTCGTTGGCGAAGGTAATGATGTAACGCAGTTCAGCTTAACAACACTCAGGAAAGAAATCCTAAAAAGAAACACATTTCCCAAAAAAAAAAAAAAAAAAATCCCTCCTGAACTTTTTACTTTTCCTAGAGTACAAATAATGTGAAAGCAGTTGTATGATTATGTTTGACTGTAAAAGTGGAAGTTGATCTTACAAAACAAAAAGACTAATGAAGAATATTACACTGAAATGTGACTGTGATCCTGCTACATTTGCCTGAAAGCCAAAGGAATCTGCTTCTTGGCCAGCGATACTGAAGTATTTTGGAGGAAAAGTGTGCTTGGGTTTCAGACGTTACTACATATTTAATTGAAAATAGGCTATTATGCTTCCTGTAGCATAGCTGATGACAAAATAAACACATGTGCAGGGTGTTGATGTAATGTGCTTCAACAGTGTATCATAAAAAGAGTGGGAATCATGAGGCGAACAACAGTTTCTAATGCAGCAGTTATTTGTGAAAAGGCGGTAAACATCAGACACTTCAGACGTTTGGCCTCGTTAACATCTGGACAGCTGCAGAGGTTAGACAGACAGCCTGTACTGCACAATTGGCTTTAATTAGTCAACGGAAACATGTTTCTGATAAAAGGCAAATCTGACCGAGACAATTCAATGCCATATTGTCTTTCTGAGTTCATTTGGCACTAAGGCACTAGGTGAACTCGGCAAACACCCCGTCTCTGCTTTGACACCACCTGTGAAAATGATTAAATCATTTTAATTCCAAACCGTGCACTTATCAGGCATCACAACAAAACAACTAATTGATCGCCTTCTTTCAACTATCAAGACACTGTTATTTTAATTGAGGTCTGCACATTGTGTAATTTATGCCTTGTTCTAAAGTTATAAATCAGCAGGTTTTATTAATAAAAGTGATTCGAGCAGCACCTTGACGATCACAACTGTCTAGTCTGTATTTTGTGATCGAAGACCATGAAAGTAGTTAGTGTTGTAACTGCAGGGCTGAAAACAGGAGAAGAGCTGGCATTGTCTGAGTTATTTGGGTCAAGTAAATGTAGAAAGAAAACCCAAACAAATATTCCATCTATGACTAAGAACTACAACTGAATAATGGGTTTAAAGTGTTGCAATTTGTAAAACTTGTTTTTGCCAAATTGTTTTCCTTCCTAGTCATGATGTCTCTTATTGTAAAATAAGAGATGTAATAGCGTCAGTCACGACATGGCAAGCCTTTGTGGGAGACAAGGGGAGGATTGGTCTCTGCTTTTTTGCTCTCTGACGAATAAATTGACTGGATGATGGAAATTTTAGCCTGTAACAAGCTCTCATAACACAAACCCTTACACCACACGTGAATAACTACCATACAACTGCCAGTGGAAACAGTCTATGGCCTTAGAAGAAAAAAAATCTGGCTATCATGCTGCCTCGTCTCAAGTCCTCATTTGCGCCTTTTTAGTCATATTAAGGAATATTTATGTGCAACCAAAAAGGCTGACATTATCTAATTTATTCAACTTAGCAGCATCTCATTTACTCAGTGATCTTTATGTTTTTGGGTGTATTTCAACTTTTTAAAAACAACACCATGTAACACACTGGAGCTGATCTTCACTCTTGTCTGCCAGAGTATTTCAATGAGAAACACTTGGAGGTTCTCATCTCAACTGACCACTCACACTTATGCTATGAAAAATGTAGGAAACCAGCTAATTAATTAAAATATTATCCTTACAAATTAGTGGAATCAATTGTAATGTGGTTGATAAAACAAAATAACTGACTTACTTTGTAGTAACTAATGGGTGTTCTTATCAGGTTTAAGTCTTGGAAAGGGAAAAAGGGAGAGCTATACTGTACGGATGTTTACATAGCCTATGATGCATCGATCCTTCTGTCTAATCTCAAGTGAACAATCACGCCATCCCAGCAATGTTATGAAATATTCATGAAACCAGCAACACTCTGGGTGTTAGACAAAATATTCTTGAACAGCTTACTGTTTGGTGACCAACAAGTATTTGGTTAATCATTCTGTAATAGGGAAGCTCAATTTTAAGACTGTTGGGGAACATCATGTAACAGCTGAACTGATTTCTTTTGACAGAAAGGCAAACTTTCGCTTCTCTCTGGCTCAAGTCTTTCTATGAAGAAGATCAATTTGGGAACACACAGACAGATTGGGCTTGTCAAGCGCTCAAAATAATGTAACTCTAGCTCTGTATTATTTCAAGACACGAGTCACACTTCAGTAATGTTATGAAAATGTGTGAATCCACTGAAAAGTTTGGTGTAACAGAAAATTTGGGATGCGTTTAAATATGATGAAGGAACACCATGTAATAGAGGCACTCATTTCCAAACTCACTGAGCATAATTTCTGCTCTTATGTGGCTGAATTTCTTCACTATGAAACAGAGACAGTGATATTTTAGGCTTAAATCACATAAACACTGCATCAGTCAAATGCATTGCTATTACAGTTCCCTCGTCTCAATGGATCAGTGACACATTATTAGCTCAGTATCTGGTGACCAAAGAAATTTAGAGTTTACATTGAGTGAATTTTTCTATAATATATTTTGCTATTGAAGCTGATTTCAAGTTCTTTAAATAGAAACAGACATTTTGTATTGACAAGCAATTTTAAAGAATACTTATAAAACTACAAAATGTTACATAGAAACCATTCTCAGCTTACTTTCTGGTGATAAAAGAGCGTTTAAGTAAATGTTGTTCAATAAAGGTAGGAAAAACATTTCAACGTTTCGGAGGAACATGGTGTAACCACAGAGCTGGTTTCTTCTGTTACTGAGGCTAATTTCCGCTTTTATCTGGATCAAGTTTTTCAGTGAGGAACAGAGATGCTTGGAGACACATGGATGGCTAACGCTCAACAAGCCTGCAATGTGTATGCGGGTATTAGGACAGAAACCACGTTATGAGTGTTGTGTGTCAGTGAGTGCATTGCAGCTTCATACTACAATGGAATCGTGTGAGGTTCATGTTCTCTTTGTCCCATGACTAATTTTATCAGCTTTGTTGGATTTTTTTTTTCAATGTGTTTACCTACTATCCAGGTCAAAAAACATGTTGACAGAGAAATCGTATTCAGCTTTCTGCTTACAATGAAGTGTTCTGGGTGAACTCCCTTCCCCGATGTGTTGTGAGGCTTCTGTTGTGGCCTGTCTGCATGCTTCAGACTGGGCGAGGGTGCAGAAACAAAGTATTGTTGTCTTGTGGTGGAATCACAAACTACGGAGGCACCCTCTGTGGTTTCTTTGTTTGTCTTTTTTTCCACGTTTTTCTGCATGTTTTTGGTACTTTTTACTGCTTTCTAACCACCAGTTGCAGGGTCAACTGAGCAACATTTCTCCCGCATTTCATTGGAGCAAGCTATAAATGGGATTCATCATGCAAGGAATATAGACAAAGATATGTAGTCATTGCAAACTGTGAATCCATAAGAAATAGAAGAATAGTCTATTTTATGTTCATAAAATTGGAAAACAAAAACAAAGCCTTGAGGCTTATTTTCAAAGGTTAAAGAGCCTAAACAGGTGAATCATCTTTATTAACTCCATCTTGAACACACTTTTTTTCACTTTCTGGCAGCCATATGACTCACTCACTGAGTCGCAAATGAACCGTTTCTTAATGTTACTCATGTTACTATAAATCTCTGGCTGCATCTTCATAAAACAAATTGTACCCTCACAAACATTCCAAGTTCCTTGTTCGGTACAGAAGGAAAATGATGTCAAGAAAGGACAAAAATGATAAAACTCCTTTGCAAGTTTTGACTCTGGAAATCAGAACTACAAGGTGGCCTTCTATAGCTCAGCTATAGGGGGTCATTGTACGAGAAATAGCAGAAGCTTTTAATGAAGTTAGGATCTTGGACTGAGAAGAACTGATCAACTGTATGACGTGACTTGAAGATAAGGATAAAAGACATATGACTGACTTCAGATGGAAACTATGAGAAGTAAAAATGGCAGCAATGTCCACAACTGAGATTATTTTTGTTACAATTGAATCCCAATGAACAACATGATTGTTGACTAAAATAAATAAATCAATACATTTAATAAATCAATACATTTAAAAGACTGAATTTAATCAATATTCATCAGCTTGTATCACATGGGTAGACCCCGACAAAACCCAAACCAAATAAACCAAGAAACACAATGGACATGTGTTTTGAGACTGAAGCATGTGTTTTTTCCTTATGTCTCTCTGCCAGCCTAATGTCAAAATGCTTTTCTAAAAAACACTTGTGAGTTAGCAAACCAAGAACTTTTTTTTTTTGCCTTCTTCTTCATCTGTTTTCTCTTACGTTGCTGTGAGTTACATTAATGGTTTGTGGAATCTATTCAAGCCAGAAGCTTTTATGTCTTGTAAATTAAATTTGATTGTCTTGATTGTTTTTCTTAATGCTGCGTGTTGAAATGAAAAGTTTCTGGCTCCTCAGTGACTGAGAGTTTACACTGAAAGTTTAAATTGAAAGTTTATATGGTAAGTGTGTTTCACATGTAAGACAGTGGGCAGACTTGGTAGTTTTGATGTATGACAATAAAACAGTTGCATTTGTTTTTGAAGAGTAACACAGTTTGACATGACACTCAGTATTAAACTGTGTGTAGACTACAGTGAATGACACTTACCATTACATTTGAATCCCATCTCGTTAAGACACTTCTTTGAACAGCCGTCACCGTCAAGCAGATTATTATCATCACACTGTTCAGACCTACAGAGAGAAAACCAACATCATCATTTCCGGTTCCTTTACATTGTTCAATATCAATGTGTTGTCCAGTGCCATTGTTATGCGTCCAATCATGTTATACGTCTTTTTCCTGGAATTGTGGACAGCTGAAGTTAAACCACTACTCATTAGTTGTGCCAGACAGTCACTCATAAGCACACTCATACATATAAGAGCAGAGAGAACCTGTCTGGGCACAGAGAGGACATGCCTACTTCTTAGAAAAATGCACTAATCTCAGAATCAAAATGGTTTTAAGACTGTGAAGCCAGAGTACTAACCACTATATAACTGTGCAGCTTTTTATTCATAGTACGTTACAGAGTGTAAAATGTAGCAGCTTTACAAAAGACATCCACACACGCTGTACATGTGTGTTCCTCTACATAAAAAGCACACAAAAAATTTGAATAGGTAATACTATTACAAAACAATCAAAATGTTCCAAAAAACAAATCATTGTACTAAAATTCAATTACCTGTCTATGCGACCATCACCACAGTACGGCTGCCCATGTGTGTAGAGTAAAGAAGGAGAGTGATCGCTGAGGATACCATCTGATTCCACCTGGACTGAATATTCATACTTGACTCCCTGTATAACTGAGCTGTAAAGAAAAAGAGAGTTCTGTGAAGGCTTATTGGTATACCCCCCCCCACACACACACACACACACACACCTCAAACAAACACACACACACGCACACACAGATGAATTCTCCATTAATCCTGATTGATTTTGCAAACAGTGGCTTTGGGATTTCTGTTGTTAAAAAAAATAAAATAAAAAGTTGAAGTTATTCACAGTGGCGTCCAACCATAACCTTACTGTATCTAGTGACCTTAAAGCCCCCACTGGAGGAAGTGTGTGTAACATTACTGTGGCTCCAGTGTCAGGACTATTGATCTGATTTGGTGTGTCTATAAAAAGAAGCTGTCTCCCTGTTTTCACTCCACCTGGTATGTGAGTTAACCAGGAGAAGCACACATTGACAATATCTGTGCTGTGTCCAGTTTCTCAGGATATTGCCTTTATTAATAATTTATTAGAGACAAAAAAATGAAGGATATGATAAAGTCCTTCTTTTCTATGCTCGGCTCTTTGCATGGCAGCAATTGCTGTTGCTGTGTTACGTTGTGCGTGAGTTGGTAAATTTGACGAACTGAAAAGCAAAGTGCTTTGAGACCACTGAAGCATTAAAAACATGTTTTATAAGTAGATTAAACCTAAAAAAGAAATCTATTTAGTACAATTGTATTTATGAACATGTTTGGACAAACCTTATGTTGTAGACTTGATTGACTAACAGTCTAAAGGAACAACACTTTCTTTATTCAACTGTTGACATTTTTAGTATCACATTAAATACTGAGATTTGTAATATGTGTCATTGATAAAGGAGTCATTTCCCCCCCCTATTTGTCTACATTGTTCTCAGTGAGCTTGCGCAGGAGGAAATGGCTGAAGACATGATCCAAGCAGTCACTGGTGTTTATGGCCTCTGTTGCTCATATTTGCTTCATGTCCAAATGAAACCTGCCTTTTCTTACTTTTCTTCACCTCCGCTATGCTGTTGCCGCCTTCTGTCATGTCTGACTGTTACAGTTTGCATTTCATTCTTTCTTCACCAACAGCTTTTTCTCTTTGTCAAACCTCTTTTATGTCAACACCTCTTTGTGGGTCTTTCCGTATCTCTTTCAGGAACTTTTGTCTTTCTCGCTATTCTTTTTCATCTTCTCTACTCTCCCGTATCCCACCCTCCACTGCTCCGTTCTCCTCTTTTCCAAACTCATTGCTCTCAAACACGCTCTCTTCTCCTCACATCAACCCCTCTCTGCCCTCCTCAGTCCCACATAACTCAATTCCCATCGGTTCTTACATCTTTTTGCACTTAGACACAGCTTGTGTAACATAGGAGACGTGTTCCCTGAAAAATAAACTGTTTTTGAAGCTGTGTCCACCTAACATCCGCCCTGCTCTGTAAAACAGCAACAGCCTCTCAGGAAAACAGAGGAGCCACTAAATTTGAAATCAGCCCCAAAATGATCTGCAATCATGTGACACAAATGTCATATTCTTGCAGCTACTTATCGGATGGTTGTGTATATACCGAGACATTCAGAGTATTTCATGAAGGACTGCTATTTGCTTGGATATAAGAAACCTGGCCTGTGGCTTTAAATTTGGATTCCTGTAATCATTTGGACACCCCACAATACGAGACAGGATACAAAGTGATTCAACCTAAACCCAAAAGTTCAGCAAGTCTTTGATTAAGTATATGGTTGTTGAAACAGATTTGGATCAGTAGAAACACTCGGCATCCCCATGTTGGAAACATTTTGTGTTTGGAGCTTTTCAAACACTACCAGATCCAGACACTTTTAAGAGACAGATATCTTTGGATTAGCAGATTTGAGGACACGCACACACACACGCACACACACACACCACGCATGCATGGACACAGAGGTATGCTGAGGAATTTGTTCTCCATACTGGCCTTAAATAACTCTTTTTTCCCCACTCTGTTTTATTTTTTTTTTCTCTAAGCTACTGATCTCTGGAGATGCTGTGTGTGGGGCAAAGGCAGTTGGCACTGCCTCAATAATGAAGATATTCAACCTCAAACATTAACAAAGGTCTAGAGAGTTTTTTTTTGGGAGGTCCTGGATGAAAAAACAACACACCTGTGAAATCCCATTTGGCATTGTGATTATTGCATGCATGATAAATACTTATTCTTACAGCCTCTTTACTGTGAATTACTACGGTCAAGTGAAGTGAATGAAACTCTCACATAAAGTATTTAAAACTTTACCTGTCTGTGAAGGTCTGCTTGGTCTGAGGTGGATGCATTTTACTGGTGAAAGGTGGCCGACGCTGAATTCGGTAGAGTAAAGGTCGACAGCCAGAACACAGAGGACTACCAGGGCCTGAAGACAGCATGGCTGCATCAATCTCCATTTTTTCATCAAAGGTGCAGAGTTTAATGGCAGTGATGGCAACGTTGTGAGTGTCGAGGCGCACGGTGAGGGGCATGTCACAGAAAACGTGCTGTGGACCGAGGTCAATGCTTTTTCCTGCATCTGTAATCAGCTCAATGTTGGCTATGGCTGGGTTATCTGAAAGATGTAAAAGAACAACGGATGTTTATCTGTGAAGTCTGTGCCTTTACATGCTGTTAAAACACATTTTGGGGAATTTAGATATTACCGTAACACCCATGGACTTATTTATCTGCATCGATTCAGCAGAACCAATGTCTAGAAGCATCACTTAATTACAATGTGATGTACCACGTGGCAATCTCGATTCCTATGGCTGGTTCGGGAACTATTGGGAGCCTTTCTGTGCTGGGTTTGTATGTTTTCCTTGTGCTTGTTTTCCTTTTTCTGTACGTTTTCCAGTTTTCTCTCACAGTCAAGTAAAATCCTCTCAAAGTTATTTTGTGAGTTTGAATGATCCATTGTGGTCTCACCATAGTCTTTTGAGACTGTCTCTCTATGTTTACCCTGTGACGGACTGGTGACCTGTCTAAGGTGTACCCTGCCTTCACCATAGTTTGCTGGAAAGCTGGCCTGTTTAAAAACTTTACAAAGAGTAAATATACATAATTTATCCATCACCACACCCGCTGTCTACACTTCCAACCTCTCAGCTATGTACAAAAGAACAAACTGCAATATATTTTCTTACAGTCAAAATAATTGATTTCTTCCCTCAACCAGTTTCAATGATTTTTTTCAGCAGGTAGATATTATCTGCCTGAATTTAAGATGGCACTATTCCTTTCGCTGAAATCTGCTATACTGCCACCTAATAAATCAAGAATCATGCAGGGATGCTTACGTGAAGAGATGTACGTGACCCAGAGAGTGAGTGCATGTGGAACAACTGGGTAGAGGAACTTCAGTGTGAGAGTGCAGCCCTCCGTGTCAGGACAGGGGGACGTCACATTGGTGTCATAAAGGCTGAGCTCAGGACTCCATGCCTGGAGACTTGGATCACAGGGCTGCTCCACATCAGGTGGCCCTGAGGTCAGTAACAACAACACACAGGCACACATTTGCGCTAATGTAATACAAGAGATCTCATTGACACTAACCTTTCCACAACACTGGAGCTAGCAACATATACCAATTCATCATATCATATATACTTTAACTGTCCTGATTCAGTCATGATGATAATGAATGTTGAAATGAGCCTATTGAGACTCAACATAATACAAAAGTACACCATGTACGGTCACTTCACTGAACCTGACACTTAACTTGACGCACCATACACACACATCAAGCGGAGCCTCAAACTGCACATCACTGAAGGATTGTGAGGGGACACACTTGAACTGAGGCATGACAACTTCTCACTGGTGCATAGGAGTTGAATTATTGATATTTACTTTTGAGATAAAGGATTTGAATCCATTCAAAAAAACACAATACCTTGTTGACCAGTGTTGGAAATAACTAGTGAAAAGTTAACATGCTATGTTTCCATAAATACTAGTAACAGTATTAACATTCTGAAATAGTAACTGTTAAGGTTAGCTTCTTACTCCATGTTTTTGTTTGTCCATCCAACTATGATTGACATAATCATGATGTTGCTGTGACCTATTTGCTTGAATAAACATTAGTTTCCCTTTTGCTGCTCCTTGGTAGTATTCCTCAGCAGCTGTTGGAAGTTTCCAGAAGCAATTACAACCAGGCTTAGAGAGCATCTTCCTCCAATTAACTGATGTAACTGCTGAACTCAATGAGGGAATCAGTCGTCAGACTGACCCACACACTGCAAAGGTTTTCTGATATAGTCTGAAAAAGTTTATTTGCACCTTGTGTGCATGTTTTCATAAATGTGTGAATGTCAGGGAGGTAAGCCAAACCAGGCAGCTAAATGTGAAGCTCAACAATTGTTTAACTTTGTGTCAGGTATTATAATGACTCTCAGGACTCTCAGTGACTAAAAGGTTTTTTAGGCTATTTTTTTAATACAATTTGTTAATTTAACTGGTAAAGTTGAAATTTAGCTTTTTCTATGTATTTATTTCTGGTTTGAAACAGTGGATTTCTTAAGGAGGAAAACCATTTAGTATGACTTGAATGCGGTGAGATGACGGGCATGAATCTGTCGGCAAGGAAATGCCACTGCCATGATGGCATTCAGACTTAAGTTTTTGCCTTTATTTTATAGTGACTGAAAATACAATTCCAAGTATTACTTTTAACAACTACCAGGAAACTCAGTCATATCAGTAGACAAGAGCTGAATTTTCCAGTTGTGAAAGTTACGAGTCATTCTTCCCTTACCTAAACGTGGCCCTCATTCAAAAACCCAGGAGTAACATAATTACCCCGGGTAAAATTAGTTGTTAATTGTTACAGCGGTAGCGATTACCGCAGTGGAATTGCACTACGGTGCAGTTATTATCAGCTGTGCTGCGGTGTGAGCCAAATAAAGCCTGCACGTTGATAAGGTGTTACATATTTCACACCCACTCCAATCAGCCATGTGTGGACGCATAATTAACCGATCAACTGTCAAAAATACAAAGAACGTCAGGTAAGAGATGTGAAGAATGGTCTTTAAATAGACATATAAGTGAAGAAGAACTGTAAACTGTAAATTCCTTTTTCTTTAACTTACCACATTTTCACTGCTACCGAAGACACTGGATATATTTGTACTGTTGACATATTTGTTTGGTTTTTTTTTTAAGTCAATCCTGAATTTCCTTATTAAAGTTATATATTGATTTGTCAACTAATTTGCCAACTAGGTTGATTGAAAACTAAAATGATTTCCCTAAAAATCAGTACACATTTTATGATTTTTTTGATTGATGACTGTCATTGATTATCTTGCACTTTCCTTATTTTTTGGTTTTGTCTTGGATTCAGAATGTGTCAATTCTTTATATATTTATTTTAACGGATACCAAATTTGACATCCAATATATGATCAACCTCAAATGTATTGCTTTAAGACATGATGATGGCACAGTGGTGGAGTGGTTAGTTTTGTTGCCTCGCGGAAAGAACATTCCTGGTTTGAACACGCAGTTCTCAAAGTGCCTGTCTTCAGCTTCTTCCTACTATGAGAGAATTAGATACGTCTATGTTTCGAAATTGCCTAGAAATATATGAGTATGTTTATCCTCTCTTTGTGTTAAGCCAAGGGTGTAATTACCCAATGTGTCCCCTGCCTTTTGTCCCGTGCTGGCTGGGACAGTTTCCAGCCCCTAAAAACCTAGTTTGGATAAAGCTGTTAAAAAGATTGATGCCTTTGCCTCATGGTTTTATTTACCGTACAAACAATGAACTCTGTTTAATTGCTGTATTACGATTAGATAATTAAGACTCTTATAAGTGTATGCTTATATTAAATTGATATACTCTTTTAAACTCATATCACACAAATCTATCATCGTCTAATAAGTAATACAATATAATATATAATATAATACATTTTAAGGCCCTGCATGGTCTGCTGATCCTCTGATCTGATTTTCTTCCTCTTTATGGTAAAATGAACTGCCTGGTCCACGTTTGACCGCTTGCTTTAAACTCATTCATTTTTAAATGGTTATCTTTTTATTTTATTTTATGCAGCACATAAACCAATTTATTGCTTCGCAACAGGGGCGAAGTCTTCAAAACTATTCAGAAATAAAATTTTTCCGTCAGCCTGAAAAAAGGCTCAAACCAAGTCAAGAAACCAGTCTTCATTGGCAGAGTCAACACTATGAGATGCAAGTAGACAACTTGGCCAATATTTTGTAACTTGCAATGTTTTGCCTTTAAATTCTACACTGGGCTGGCAGCTATGATATCCACATTGAATTCATCTGATTTCCTGTCTCCTTTAACCCCACTGAGGGCGACTGCACATCCCCGACGGCCGACAAAGTAGCCCACGGACCATCGTCCTCCGAAGTGGGACAGAGTGAAAAGCGAGCCAGGGCAGCCAGCAGACAGGCTGTCTCCTCAGCTATGTGCATACCACTGTTTAGAGTAACACTGTAATTGACTCTTTATCATCATTACGATCCCGCAGCAAAAGAGGGACCCGTAATCCCCCCGTTCCTCTTTGCAGCTTGTTTTCAAAGCATAAATACCAGCAGAGGATTTCCACATATTTGGGTTGAGTTTCCACGGTGTAGAGAGAAAAGTGTTGCTGTGTTTTTGCATTTTTTTTCTTTATATCACTCCTGTGTGTCTTTTCTTATTTTTTGTTCCCTTTGCTTTTTTTGTTCGCTTTCCTATGTTACTTATTTTTATTTCTTTCCCTTCACTCTATATGTGATCTGAAAGGAAACTGTGTGTTTGCAGAAATTATGATTAGAATAACAAGGACCATGTGCTTACATGAAGTGTAACGTTTCAAGTACAGTGCTACAGGATACTTTTTTTTTTTTTTAATTTATGACTGAGGTTCCATGTTTGAACAGCACCCAAACATTACCCAGAGTAGATGCATGCTCTAATAATCCTTGTTCTCGCTTTCCTTAAAACAAGACAGACACAGAGAGTGGTCTGTAGCGGAGGGCAATTATCATTTAATGATTTTCTGCTTTTTCCTTTTCCAGGAGCTATTAGGCTTGCACGCACCTGAAATTTACAAGAAAGAGTGTGCGTGTGTGTGTGTGTGTGTGTATGTGTGTGTGTGTGTGTGTGTGTGTGTTGGTTTTTTTTTTTTTTT
>OMNM01008137.1:44134-61587 GCA_900302745.1 Parablennius parvicornis
GGACTTCTTTGCTCCCGTTGAAACAAGACAGACATAAATCTAAATCCTTAAAATGCTATATTCCTGAATGTCAGTGCTATATTGAGAAAGACCATATTAAGAAAAAACTACTGTACTGTATTTTAGGTGCTAATATGGCTAAAAAAAACCCCGCAATGTCTCTCATTCCAGTGTTCTATAATCTGTTGATCATGAAATGTATTGTTAGAGAAAAAAAATATGTTTTTATCATAAAGCTACTGTGTTACATTTGGGTCTAAGTTAAAAAAAAACCCTGTACGAAAGAGAGTTAGAAAGATGTAAAAATAAATTTGGAATTGTTTATTCAAACACACACGCTGCATTGTAGCCAAACCATTATAGCTGTAATAACGACTACTTGCCTGTCTCTACACTAACTTTAATAGTGATAATCTTAATCTTAAAACAAGCCTTGATCGCAAAATGTACGTTGTTGCTTTTAGTTAATTTTCCTAACCACAAAAATTCAATGTCAACATTATGTCAGTGGGTTCAAAATGTAATTTCCCTCAAACAGTAATAAACACCACAAAGGAACACACACAAATCTTAAACCAACCTATTGCCTCTTCAGGTGACCAGTAACCTGAGGTGTCACATATACGAGGTGAAGTGGCCTCATAGGCGTACTGATGGTAGACGCCATCTTTCTCACAGTCTCCACAGTTGACACCAGACACATGGAATGAAGAGCTAGGGCAAGAGGAAGCAGAGCTGCTAATTAGATATTTCTTGCAGCGCAGAGCTAAAAATGTTTTTACTAGATATGGACAAAATCCTGAAGGAGAAGTGGGCACATGTTTAAAAAAAAAAAAAAAAAATTGAAAGAGATTACTTTTAGTTGATGGCCAAATGCAGGCTTGTTTTATCCAAATTTGGAGGTGCTAGTTTTATATAATAAGAATTACATAATCCACTGCACACTGTTCCTGACCTAGACAGGGAGCCTTTGTTTAATCATAATCCCATCCTTAATTTTCCCCCTGCATTTATATTTTGGCAACGCACAAATAATATACAGTCAGTTTAACAATTCCTGCTACATAAAACCAATAATCAGTAGCACTAAAATGTATTAATGTTTTTAACAATAGGCATCTTAATCAATCATCATAAATACCAGTCATTGACAATGTGTTCAAATGATCTGCTGAAATCATGTAGATGTAGAAAACAGAGGGTTCCTCATGACATGTTTCCTTAAGTAACTAGTACAGCTACAATGCAGCAGTCAGTCAAATTGAGGTGACTGCACAGAAATAATTAGTTAGTAGCACGATGCAAGACTATAAATAGTTTCTGTGTTGTTTATTATTGTCTTGTTAGCAAATATGATCATTTCATATCACCTTCTATGGAACAAGCTAAAATACTTATACCAATACTTATTTATTTTGAGCTCAATATTCTGGTAGAAACTAAGTGAAGGTTACAGACAAGAGTCAATGAAACCAATAATATTGCTATTATTATTGAGTAGCCATGCAACTGTACCTTTGATATAGGGGTCCCTTTAAAGGTGGGAGCCAATAGATGGTGACAGAATTTGTGCTCTGGTCTGTCACAATGGGGGTCAGAGGGATAGGGACTGGTTTCTGCTCCGTCAGCCACTTCTGGTACACCAAGTCCAGGTAACAATGCATCCTGGCCACTTGGTTTGGAGTGAAATGATTGGTGCAATTGTCATCTGGCGTGATGCAATAAAGAAGAAATCTGATCAATCTTCGGGAATAGTGAAGGTTACTTAGGTATGAGGAAGAAAATAGTATTCCAGACATCTACTGTGAAGCTGTACAGTGACTCATACAACGAGAAATACCCTAAAACATTTGCAAATAGTAAGTTCATTGGGCAATGTCCAGTTTAATATTTGGTTCAAAATTAGCTTTTTAAAAATCACATTGTTTTGAGCTCCAGACAAACAATAAAAAAGTTATTTAGACTGAAGACATTTTGCTTAAAAAATAACATTATAAAAATATCAAATTGAAGATTTTAACTGAACTAATTCTGAGACTGCTTCGAGTACATAAGTAATTGTTAAGTAGTTTCACACATTGCAACACATTGCTGCACTGCAATGGCATTAATTTAAGGAGAAATTATATCATCTATGCTGGTTAAGTGTTGTAATCACATACATGCATCAGGAAAATTACTTCTGTATGCCTTCCACAGGTATTCACTTTTGAATGATAAAGACTGGAGATTAATAGAGACCTAAAGTATACAGGGAACATGTGGATTTTCTTTTGTGAGTCAGTCATTTAAAAAGAGGGAGGTGGCAACGATTATACTGTACCTGTGTAGCTCATGTAATTACTATAAGGAGTGTCCTGGTAGGTTGTGACTCCGCAGCTATCTTTCACAGCTCCGGGATCTTGGCAGGCTTTAGATTTGGGTGTTGGAGCAGTATCAGCACACAAATCTCCAGTCTCCATAGATGGGGTGGTCTCCTGTAGACGTGGGTCAGAGCCCCCAAATGAACACAGTACCGACAAGCGCTTGAACAGGTGTAAATATCTAAATTGACTAAGAATACTCAAATTATGCTGTTCTATGTTATATGTATAAGTGAGCAGACAACAGTGCCTTCTGCTTCATGGGGAAATATTCCATGCAGAAATAACTATTGAAAAGCAGTGTAGAAAATGTACCTGACATGGGTCATCACAGGAATCCCGCTCGCTCACCCCTTTAAACACATGGTATAGCCCAAATATGTGCCCCATCTCATGGATCATTGTGTTATGGTGGCCCGTGGAACCAAAGTACGAGGGGTTCAAGACCATTCCACCTGAGGACAAGTGGTACTATTTCAATTTCAAGTTTTATACAATATATGAGAGCACGGCGATATTTTGCTGGGGATTTTTGTGTTATTGATACATGTATTTTTAAAGCATATACATACACATATGCTATAAAATAATGCAATTCATAATATGCATCTGTGAAAATTCAAAGAAAAGTAAAAGAATGACAATATTTTTTTTGTGATTTTCTATTAATCAGCATTGCATTCTTGATTAAAAAAAAACACTCTAAACCATTGAAAATACACTATTATGTAATGTAAAATAATCACATCACAAAAATATCACAAATGTGTAATATCACAGTGAGTGCTTTTTGTAGATGTTACTTCGAGTTCCTTTACTACTGTGTCATGAAAACATACTATGATCTGAGTGTGCTACCCACAACACGACCGTGTGGCCAAGGTGGGTGACTACAAACAGCTACAGTTGTTTCAGTGACGATTCTTAATAAACAGGAATGAATGACAGTATTACTAAACTTAGGAAGTCAGTGAACAACGCAAAGCACCTCTGAAAGGCCACTAAGACTAACAGGTACTCCAGCCCAGATAACAGCCTGATACTACAGTTCTAAGGAGCCTCCATGAAAAGAGAAAAATGCATAAATGTACAAAATAAACAACTGGCTTGCGTGTATAGGTGGCAACAATATTACAAAGTAAACACTGCTATTTATTTGTTTGGTGGTTGTTGGGTTGATTATCCTTTTCCAGTGAAAAAAAGGCCTAATAATTAGAAGAGGAAAATATTTGAAAGGCCCCAAAAATGCCCTCCTCATCTTACTTGGCCAAAGCAGACAACAAATGATGCAGAGTTGAGGAAAAAGATGAAGCGATGGCTCAATAGAAACAAGCGTGAGATCAACAGGGAAAAAAATAACAGCAACTTTGTAAGAAATGGAAGATGAGAAAGAGCAAATGAGGGAGAAAACTGGAGAAATTTAACTGGGAAACAAAGAAAAAAAAAGGAAAAAATAACTGCTATAGTTGTAATTTAGCATGAAAGAAATCAGCTGACCTTGGTGAGTAAGAGCCTCCTTTGCCCATGGCCAGGTTGCAGCTCCTGCCAGCTCTTCACGCACAGAGTTGCTGGCAAAGAATACATTGAGTGTGTCTGTGCCGCTCAGTTGCAGTACCTCTTTTAGTTCTTTCACACTCATATAAGCTCTGTAGAAAAGGAAAAACAAATGCAAAGAATGGATCACTTTTTGTGCCATGCAGTATCACTATAAATGAGTACAATACTGGACTTTTTTTTTTACATTTTATCCTTATAATGACATTGGTTGTTACTAAAATTTGCTGCTGCTTTATATACAATATTTAAACATCAGATTCAAGTTGTATATAATCTTGCAAATACAATTCAGGGACTATGGTGACTAAGTTATTGATGGTTATACAGTGAAAGGATCCTGTTGAATAAAGCTTTCGTCATCATTAAATACTGTACCCTGCAACATTATAAATGTAGGTTCTATTTGTCAAATTATCATCCACATGAATCTCAGGACTCAAGGTCATCAAATATATTACGTACGCCATTATTCTACCTGATTGATTTCATTGATTATGTCTTTTAACTGGAATGTATTTCACTGCTTGCTTCCCGTGGCTAAACAGCATTAACTTATCCTTCTATTACTCCATTACATTTCACACAACCCGTTTTATTTTCCACCTTTATTCTACCATATCAAAATGAATGGCACACAGACTGAAACAGTAGGCCAGTGTCTTTCCACCTCTGCTCTGCCTTTGAATTTGAGGTAATCACTGAGGCAAAAATGGTGTCTGTATGAAAAGAATAGACCATTATATAAATGGGCTTTATTATCTTTGTACAATGTACAACATAATTGGAGAGCTGCTCCTCCTCACAAACTGTGAGATACATGTGGGTCAACATAGTGGGAAAACACACTAATTAGTTCTAAAAACGTAGATGAAAAGAGTTTGCTGGGCAAATATATGCCAGCTTTGCTTGATTCTGTGTCACTCACAAAAAGCTAGTGGGTGATATTGTGAGGCTATTGTTAAATTGTTGTAAATCAAGCTAATAAAAACCAGACCACCCCATCGCCAGTTTGTACATTCTCTTTTTTATTGGAACATTTTTGGTAGTTGCAAACCCCTGGTCATTTTTGGAAAAAACTGATCTAATTTTCTCAATGCCTCACATTCTTAAACTGTATAATTTTCCTCCTTCTGAAACAAGTTATCAAATAGTGTCCACTTCAATGTCAGAAGGTTTTATGTAGCCAATCAGTCAGCAATATCAGCAATGTAAAGACTAATGTTGAACATATACATTAAACCAGGCCAAAAGCATTTGGGGCCCTTTTAATGCAACTGAATTGAATGTTGTAATCATGACTGTAGCATTAAAACAAATATGTCCAAAAATCGTGTTCAAATCCCTTTAAGCATAATTATATAATTTGTGCTTTTGGTAATACGAATTAGTCTTATGAGCCGTGCAACTCAAGAGTATGGCACCTCAGTAGCTGACAACAGTCAATCAATCATCACTCAACCCAAATCCTAACTATTTAAATTGGTCAGATTGCTGCAAAAAAAAAAAACAAACACTCCCCTCCCCAAACGGCACACCGTTCCCACATCTTTCTCTCTGTCTGTGATAAATTACCCTTTGATGCGTGAAGCCAAGTTTGTTTTTCCTCAGCTGCAGTGATGTCACATGTCATTTTTCTCCTTTGCTTTCATAGCTGGAAAGTGTTTGCACCTCTCATCACTAGGCCCGACTGGGTCTGAGAGGTCTGCAGCACGGTCTCACTCACTGCCCGGCCCCTGTGTGCCAGACAGTTTAAGCTCTTGGCTGAGTCTCCTGCGGTTTTCTGGAGCGTCCTAACTGTTTGATGAAAATAAAAATATGTCTGCAGTGGATTGTGTGTATCTCTGTGAGTCACTGTATTCTTCTAGTAGTTTGTCAGTAGAGCATTAGGTAAAAATAATATTAAAAAAGAAAAAATACATTCAAGTAAAGGCACGATTTATGCAAACACTTTCATTTGTGCAGACATGTTGTATATGAATAGATTATTGTTTCATTGTGCACTTCTTTAAGCGTTGTTGAGACATATATGAAATGCCTCAACACAGTTTTATTTGTTCCAACAGCCCATAAGACAGACAGGTGAGCTTCTCACTGTGAGACGTCAGCTTTCAAATCTGAATAAATGAATGGGAAAGTAATGATCCTCGGGCTCCAATACACCACCGTCGAAGGAGCATTAAGTGAGGTACTTCACATTTAAATTGGTCCAAAGGAATTGCTCGTCAGCCAAGAGTCCTGCATGTGGGTAATACTCCCCCTAATGCAATCCGTCCATCAGCACATGACTTGTACAGTAAATAAGAACTTGTTTTTTCGGGCACTTTGCCTGACTAAATAAGGTTTAAGATTTAAGATGCTTCAGGAAAAACCCTCCTCCCACTACATGACTGAAGCTGAGTTCAGTCGAGGCTGCATGCAGTATCCATCACCCTAAGCTGAGCAATTATAAGTGACAGAAAGTTGACCACTAAAGAGTTGACTCTTCAACTTCTGAGACTTAGAGGATGCCTCAATGGAAGATTACAGCCAACTTGACAAAAAATAAATGGCTCAGCATGATTGAATTGAAAGCCGTGGTTATGAATTACCTAGATTTGGGGGCAAGTCAAACACTGTGGATCAACACCAGCATCAGCTCTTGTATAGTCACTACTCAGAAATGTAGATGTGCAACCATTTTAAATTCTGCTCCTGAAAACAATTCAGTTACATTGAGCCATTAAGAATCAGAGTACAAATCAGAGTACAAAGTCTAAAAATAACACACCAATAACAGATTACATATTTTACTGTAAAACTTGCTTCTGTTGTGTGCTAATTTTAAGTTTGTGTTGCTTGAAGAAGATAAATCCCACTAGAGGTTAATTTTATTGCATATATAGTTCTTTAAAGCTTGAGCAAATAACTCATGATCTGTCATAAATTGGTGCTCTTCAGTAACTTAGAAGTGACCCCTTTCAATCGCATGAAATCAAGGACCTAATAATTTATCAAGAGAAAACAAATGGGTAAAACTGTCCTTATAAGTTACCCTTTAATTAAAAGATATGTAGGGTTCAACAAATGCATGATCATAAAACATATAGGTCTAAAAAGGTCTATGGGTACAATCACAAATAATCAGCCACGCATGGCACCAAACACTGCAGTGGCAATGAGAGAATAAACTTTGACTAAAAAGTGAAGAGCTCTCTGACTTGTCATCTAAGTTAGACGCTTTTGCAAACTGACTTGCAGATGCAGTCTCCAGTTGTTAATGGAGCTGAAAGGATGGATGCCGTGATGATTTTTAGTTAGAATAGAGCATCACGAAAAGTTTCCATTCCATCAGCATTTTTTTGTGACACACCCAAAATTTCACTTAATCCTAAAGTAATGCACCACCTTGCGTAGGTTGGCATTAATGTAACCGAAGGCTGGTTACATCATGGGCTAAACTGACAGAAACAATTCATCCTCCTTCAGATGTAAAATTGCATTCATTGTTCTGTGAAAACAATCCAGCAATACTTGTATCAGTAAGTTAACCATGAGCACAAGAAAACTTGACCTGGATAAAATTGGAGTTAAATTAATAATGTGACAGATGAGATTTGTGTGTGCTTTAAGCATCAAGCAATTGCTGGAACAGACTTCTTTCACTGGGATTTCCTGAAGCTTTCTGCACTCAAGTGCATTGTCAAGGATTAACCAACCAAAAAATGTTAGCAAATCCCGGACATGTGTCTGAGCTTAAATGGACATGATGTCCCGTACCACCCCATCACTCCATCTCCACCCATGCCTTTCTCTTTGCCTCTCCATCTTTCCACTTCCCGTTCGCCTTTCTTTAATCTGATGCCAGAATCTGCAGCGTACCTGGCCATCGCACCAGGACTGGCTTTCAACAACAAATTTGTGTTGTGACAGCAGCTGGCTTCACAAACCTCTGGCTCTGCATTGGCCCACTGCAGCTGCACACATAGGGTCACACAGTCTGAATACCTGGCCAAGAGCTCAGAGAGAAGCAGGGTGGGGAGGGGGGATATCAAAAACCCAGATCCCAAACATAAAAATGCACCAGTGCTCCACAAGTGCCAGTGAAATGTCATCCTCACATTAATTCTCTCTCCACCTGAGAAACTTTTGAGTTGAGCTCCAGGTACACAGATACACATATGCATGTCAGCATGTTGAAACACTCACAGACAGAAACGTTTTCAACAAACCGGGGTCAGAACCTTTCCAGAAGACCTACACTACTGTTAGTCTGTTGGGCCCAGTTTTTACGACACTCTGGTCTCCCGGGTGTGAGCTTTTCATGTAGTATTCAGTGGAGGATGGGAAGCTTATAGACAGGAACTGTGGCAAGATTCACTGCAAGACCTACATTACTGCACTGAAGCGCACACATAATGTAATATTTTCCTTTTGATATCCAAACAGCAGCAATCATATGAAAGATTCTCGTGCAAAAACAAAAACAGACAAAACCAGATCAGAACACTAAAGCAGCTTGCAATCATTGCCCTTTTCATTCTTTTTCTTTGGAAAAACTTCTTGTAATACCCATAAAATTATAATAAACTATAAATTAAAGAAGGCTTTATAAGATTGAGGCCAGGAACCACCAGACCCCTGAATAACACTGTGCTAGTGAAAAACAAGGTAGCAGAGGGCTGCCTGCTCTCCAGCTTTTTTCATTAGTGTTCATCTCATCTCTGCAGGGTACAGAGCTCAGGCTCAGATAGAGAACATCTGACCAAAACAACTACTAACTATACTTTTATCCTGCCTGTATCCCAGTATCTATTTCACCAAGTTCGTGACAAGGCAACATAAATTAACATCCACTTATGACACACCTGAAAGACTTCCTACATATGGTCAAGCAATGAGACCACACACATACAGGCCAAGGATTTTTTCTTCTTCAATTTCTTTTTAAATTCTATCTAACTTCTACCTGTATCTTCCAAGAGGGGTAAACTTAGTAAATTTTTTTTCTTTTTTCATTTTTTCCAGCCAGAGCCTGTTTTACATTCATACAGCTGCACAAATTCACACCTTGGAGCAGCACAGTACAGCCCCAGTCTCCATCTGTTGGTCATTAGGGTCTGTCCATTTAAAGTAGGTTTCTGTTAGCTACTGAAAATGTAGATACACTGCTCAAGTGTGCACTGTGTTTCATGTCAGGGAAGTCAGCACCTAATAAAGAATTTCAGCCGCAGTCCTTACACCCAGGAGTAAAATACAGAGGGCTGCAGTGCCTCTTGCACCTTCTTATAAATTACAACGTAGTTACTTATTGCACAACATGTTGGGGTGACGAAAATCTGACTGAAACAAAGTTACATCAGTTTGACAAGGAATATTAATTAAAAAAAAAAGTTAAACCTGTCACTGTCGTTTCCCACAATGTGACCAGCAACAACAAATAGCACAAATTTGAATAAAATTGGGATACAAAATGTCATGGGGCACTCACTTCTGGACAGGTTGCAAGTTCATCATAGTACAAATACAGAGAGAATCACATCCACACTCACTTTACACCTACGAGCAATTATGGGAGTCACCACTTTACTTCAAGCACATGTTTTTGGACTCTGGGAGAAAACCAGAATACCTGGAGAAAATCCAGACGCACAGGGAGAAAATGTGAATTCCGCAGGGAGTCGGGGGCAATTCTCACTGTGAGGTCAGAGTGCTAACCAGTGGAATAGCACTCAGTGTGGCTCAAAGGCTGAGTACCGAAAAGTAAATGCGATGTTGTGACAGATCTGAATTAATGAAAGAATAATGATTAAAAAATTATGAAAATCAATAATAAATAAATACAGTTTTAAAAGGAATAATAATTATATTAATTTCATGTAGTCAGTGAACAAAAGTATTTTTTGAGTAAACAATTTCTGAGCAAGTTAAGTGTGCCAGAGGTCATCAAGCTGTTTGAAGCTGAGAACTACTTCTGAGAGCGTCAAGTGATTCAAAAGGATACTTGTAAGAAACTTACTGAGCAATTTAAAATCTTGCAGTAGAAAAATCATTTTAACTTTGACTTTTCACAATGGACTGTTTAAGCTATTGCTTGCACTGCATATACTTGAATGCTAAGGTAGCTAACTTTAGCTTAAACCCATTATATGTGTTTAAGCTATCCATGTATCTCAATGCTATTCTACATAATGTCATTGAGATGCAGAGCATATGTTTTGATTCAATATTGTTTTCACTCTTTCGAAGATAAGAGATTTCTGAACTGCATCTTTACTTTAGATACCAAAACTTTATATATGGTAAAGAAGAGGTCCATTGACCAAAGCACAAATGCAAAAATGGCTATTTCACAGTATTAAGAGGCATAATTCATTCTTGTGTCGAGCTGTCACACTCCGCCAACTCCAGAAATCAAATGCTAAATCTATCGTTTTAAAAAACTGCTTCAGCTCCGATCTTCTGTCACCCAGTGGCACAGTGTGACGCTCATGGTTGCAATTTGGATTAAGCATCGGGTCTTTAAGAACACGGACCGGCGACCTCATGGCGAGACTTCATGCCAGCTATTTGGAACTCTGCAGGAGCCTGTCTCTCTGGCCAAATGGAAGGCAGCAGGGCTGCCACTAGAGTTGTTTAGGAAAAACAAGTGTGTACTTTGGCCTCTTCACCTACCATCTCTACTTCACAGAGCTCCATGCAAAATCACTGGAGAAAATGAGAGTACCAATTAATACATGTAACATGTTCATTGTACAAGTCTTGGCAATGTGTTGCAGGCAGACTGTTGACGTCCTGAAAATGAATTTCTCCGGAGAAGAAAATAATTATGAGTGCATTAAAGCAAATATCCCCAGATTATGCCTTCCTTGTTCCATCCAACAATGTAAATATGAATATTATAATGTGAATTTATATCCAAGCTAAAGATGTACACATTTTGGCAAAATAAAACTCAATTCAAAAAAAGTTATTCTACTTCTGAAACATTTCATAATGACTTAAGTTGCTTTATCTTGGGTCTGAAGTGAACTCAATGAACTCGAGACAGCTTCTAAATGTTGTTTGCAGAAACAATTTTCCAGTAGTTAAAACAGCAGCACAGTACCCTTCAGCAATCCAACAATAGCTGCTAGAAAGCAAGTGGTCATACTAAGAGTAATACTTCTGCAAAAAAAAAAAAAATAATAATAATAATAATAAGATCAGCAAAATGACACAAACTTCACTCATAACATTACCTGTCGGGAGATTCAGGATCAAAGCAGGTCTTGAGGACGTCGGTGATTTCCGGGTCACAGCAGTCTCCATCATCATAGTCATAGTGTATACTGTTACACTCCATGTTGCAGACCCCATCCTGTCTCTTCCAGTTGTAACAGGGGCCCAGCCTGAGGCAGTCTCCTCCATCATGGCCCGTCCTTGGGTGGTCGCATTCAGGGTCACAATGGCGGTTACCAATCTTGCCGATTCGACAGTTGCTGAGAATAAACCTCTCCCGAAGGCTGGAGTTTCTGACAATGTGGACACTGAGTTCCAAGGTGATGTTATATGGCCGGAAGGCTTCCGTCAGAGCCAGGTCCTGAAGGTGGATCTGAGCTTGGCTCACTGTTGGGTTTCCACCGTCATCATTGGCGAGGTTGACAATACGGTAGCGAACTCGCTTAGGGGCACGAAGCTGCCAGTTGTTGTTGTAGCCAAAGATGATGTCTGTGTTGTCACAAGATGTCAGACCACATGGTGGTGGCAGGAAAGGGGAGACATGCTCCTGTTCAGGGACAGGAGCTGTGATAATGGTGGGATGAAAACCTGCTTTGTATGGAGTCCATAGCTGTTCTACCTAAAGATCAAAGCAAGTAAAAACAATAAATGTTATGTTCAAATACTGATACACTGCATAACATTATGATATAAAGATTGAGATTAATTACTGTCAGTTACATCTGTAAAATCAGCCCACATAGCGACAATGGGCACGCTCTTGTCAATCTGAAGTGGAAGTGTCAGCAGGTCCCCATGAGAGCGGGCGTAAGCCCACAAAACCACACCTCCTATGTGACCCCTGAAGTTGTGTCCCTGATCAGATTGGTTACTGCCAAGAAAGAGGGTCCTGCAAGTCTTCATGAAGGGACTGTAGAGATTCCCAGATTGGAGACTGCTTTCTCCTACCTGGGACAAACAAAGAGATGTTTCCAATGATCTTATCACAAATGATCAACTGTGAAATATTGGCTGTGATACAATATTGACCAGACCAGTTATTAGAAGACGTTCAAGCCACACACACCTTGGCTCCATCAACGTATAGGGTCATGTTGTGGCCATTGTAAGCAGCCATCAAGTGAGTCCAGACGTTGGCTCGGTACCTCTGGTGGCTATACACAATGGTGGACTTTGGAGCTCGGTCTGTTCGAAGCATAAAGTAGAACCGTGCATCTTTGGTGCCTGCAGGATCCACAGTGCGAATTCCTACTGACCAGCCCTTCTCACTCAATGAGTGTGAGCAGTTGTCAAATACACCTGGTAAGGGAAGAAAGCAAAGAAAGAATATTGTTGCAATTCATCATAGATTTGCAGGGTTGTAGAAAAGAAGGCCAACAATGTTTAATTTCTTTAAAAAAAAAATGAATTGATAATCACCAAAATAAGTAAATGTTCCAACATGATTACGCATCTATGTCAATGGGAGTGAATGTGGTGCAGAGGCTGACACAAAGATAGTGAGGGTAAAGAAAAGAGACAACACAGAGCCAGAGACGGCAGGAGAGAACAGAGAGAGGAAGGAAGATGGAGGTATTTCACGAAGCCAAGACAAGGATCTGATGTTTCCATCGGCTGTTGCAAAAGACACACAAACTCAGACCCACATCTGCTCCCCAGATGTCAAACACTGGGACAGGAAAGGGTCAGGGAACCCCTTCACCCTCCTCTGTGCTGTATGCAAGTAAGGGTGAGTGTGTGTGTGTGTACAGTGGCCAACTGTATTCCCATGGATATGAATGAGCCATTTTTCTGGTTTAGATTTTATTCATTAAGGAAGGTAACAGTGGGTAGGATACGTTACCTTGGCCAAGAGTTAGTATGTAGGCTACTGTTGTACAACATGTACAGCAACATGTACAGTAAGTAAACAAGACCATCAGAATCAGTTTATGTCTTTGTAATGAACTAAATCCCAAAGTTGCTACATGAAAATCAACTGTGAATATGTAAAAGTACTTTTTTACTGCTTAGTCTATGAGATCATTGTATTAACATTTGAATGATTTTTGACTGACACATCTTGCAAACATCTTGCAGCAATAGCGCTAAATTGGCAACATGTTGTTCCACCAACTCTTAAGGCAATTCCATTTTTCTCTTGCTAAATGCAAACAGTTAAGACGGAGGTTGATTAATGCTTTTCAAAACTAAGACACAATGTTGGTTGTTAAAGACTGGTGAGAATATTGGTGAGTGCAGCTTTAATAAACCGGTAAGCTATTGATTTGGTAGCAGCAAATCTCTGAGTTTCAACTTTACCAAACCGGTGAAGAAACTGGTCATAATTGTTTGGGCACACAATAAAACCCATGAATGTGGCAATGAGAAGATGTGGAGCAAACTAAAACTGGTTCATCCGATGTACAATAGCTCTCATTAGCTCTCAGGAAAAGCTAGACGATGAATATTATATCTGCTGTAGGTTGAGGCATGTATTTTAAATGATAATACAAAGTCATGGCAGCTAAGTATTCAATGAACTCGTTTTGAGTATATATTAGGTTTAAGAGTTTGGCTTTTTGCGAAGCTGGCTGTTGTAGTTAGTCCAACAAATTCTGTTTTTGACATAACAATGCATCTGAATCATCAGTGAATAAACATGTCACTTTGTGGAAGTTCCTCAAGCTTTGGAAATATTGACTAATACTAGCCAATAATTGTCTTTTTTTTTATCAGGTATAAGCATAAACGTAAATCTTATCCAAATTCTGTAAAATTACTATTTATAAGATCACAGTGAAGATTTTTAGTCACACTAATGTCAATGAAATGTCTATAACAGAAAACAATAGACTTTGTACAGTATTTGTCAAATTCCTCCAGGACACAACAAAGAGAAAAGCCCATGCCACAAAATGCCGAACTCACATAAGGAAGCAATGAGGGGGAAAAAGTTGAGTAATGGAGTCGGATCTTTGATCACAGTAAATGTGAGCGGACGTAACAGTTTGTGGTCTCCCTCAATATCTGGACAGCTGTAGCACTGCACCGTTGTGCTTTTATCCTCTTCAACTTGTTTGATGTATGTGTTGTTCTGTCAAGTGTGCAGCTTTTCAGAATGCAACATTCTTGAATTTGGAAAAACAACAATGTTCATCTTTACATGAAGACCCTGCAGAAATGAAGGTTTCATTAGATCAATGTGTCTGGAGCCACTGCTCAGAATCAATGGAAACCCACAGTAAAGTGAGGCTTATTGAAACACACCCTGGGAATTTTTTTTGTTTTTTTTTTGACCACATACATGTATATGTAGATTCCCTTTCTTTGACGATAATATCATTGAATTTACCGTGACAAAAATGGCATGAAAAGAATGTTATGATCAGCAGACGGGACTTTTTATCCAGCATTTTAAGCTTTCAATCAGTTATTATATGGTAACCTTTACCTCAATCTTTGGTTGTTATTTGATGTGTAAAGAACTGCACTATTATCATTACAAGTAAGTGACTTCATCTAACCTGGTAGGCATTGTTATTTTGACCAGGATGTTTAAACATTGCCCTGTAACAACTACACTACCCATAAAAAGTAAGGAATTTTGTGATCTTATTGATAATGCTGCTTGATTAGTTCTTTATGAAATGGTGAAACATTTGTGAGGAATATGTATTTGTTGGATGAATTTAGTATGTGTTTCTCTTGTGACAAAATTTACCAAATGTCCTAACAACTTGATCAAATCTAGATTTGAGGGTTGGGTACCCCCAGTTCCTGACGGTCAAGACATCTGATCAATCAATGGCCATCTAAGAGTTCATCTCTGAAACCACCATAAATAAGGAGGTGCCTGGATACTGTGGCTGTGAATGGTTTCTCTACCCCTCAAATCAATCAAACAACACCAGACAACAGTCTAGAGCAAAGAAGAGCTGTTTGTGATCGGCAGAGAAGAGTTACCAAATTTTTCATGGGTGTAATGCATACTCAGTTCCTCCAGTGTTTAGTCTTTATTATTGTGGCACCATTTAATCAAGAGAGGATCAGACTTTACTCTTGCATTAATTGCATTGAAAAGAATTGTTGAAACAAGGAAACATTATACCAATCATAGACTTCCTTACTTCTTATATTTTGATTATCGTTTATGTTAATTGTTCTTCTCATAATAATAGTTACCAGTGTTAGAAATTAGTGTCACAGTCAAAAACATTATCGAGACACACTCATCATAAGTGCATCAACATTGTCTTCGTCTTTATCCAGTTATATTCATAATTATCACTGTTGCTTGTGGGTGTGTAACCACACCCCCAAAAATTCCAAGGTCAAAAGGTTACAGTGGGTGACGGCAGGGTGAGGGCTGGGTATCAGTGAAAAAGTGCTTTATTGATACACTTTGCGAAGGTCTTCGCACCACTTGGTGCTCGGACCCTATTATAAAAAATACACAAGACATAAACATACTAATGTGCATATTTTGACAAAAAGCCTTAATCAGCCGCAGACAAACTCTATTCACTTTAGGAATAAAAGGACGATGAAATGGTAGGCTGACAGTGTCCATGTTTATCCCCATTCATTCATTCATTCATTCATTCATGCCTGACTAGAATGAGATGTATCACCTTGTCATCAGTGACAGTTTCTCGTCAGCCTCATATTTATTATAGACAAATACAAATTATTATGTAATATTTACTTTTTTATTCAAGCAAATGATTCAATGATTGTTGGTCATTCAGTCCACTCAGTGAATATATTGCCATTGTCTAATCAACATGCCTTTCTGGCAACAGAGACTGTTTTGCCTTTGTCTATATTAGGAACAGGCAAGTTGCTGCAATAGGGCAGGACTTGTTGAGTACAAATTTTAAAAAAGAAAAAAAAGATGCAGGTCAAACTGACAGGGTGGTGCAATGGTTAGTTCACTCACTACATAGCAAAAATGTTGTGAGTTCAAATCTGGGCCAGGTCTTTCTGGGCAATGTTTTTCCCTTTGCGTGCCTGGGTTTTCTCTGAATATTCAAGTTTTCTCCAATGGAATAAAAAAAAAAACAAACATTCATTTGAGGTTAATTGCTCAGTTTAACTTACCAATAGTTGTGAATATGCATGCATTTTTGGATGAACAGATGGATCAGACTGACATGTTAACAAAGATATCTTCTAACATCCATTCATCCATCTTCTGCACTGCTCCGTCCAACTCCGGGCCTCAGGGGCCCGAGCTGACCGCGGCTGACCGTGGGCAACCACAGAGCAAACACAAAGAGACAGACAGACAGACAAATACACTCACATTCACACCCACTGGCAATTTAGAGTCACTAAATAGCCTCAAATGCATATTTTTGGTATGTGGCAGGAAACCAGAGTACTCTGGTGCACACAAAGAACATGCAAACCCAATACAGAAAAGATCCCAAGAACAAATGTGGAATTGGAAAGGAGACCTTCTCACTGTGAGGCGAGAGTACTAATCACTACATGACTTTGCAGCTCCAGTCTTGTAACAGAGTATAGGAATATTCATACACAACAAACAGACTTATTCCGAAGCCCAGAGCAAAGGTAAAACTTCATATACAGACCAGGCCAGTGTGGTTAAAGCAGAAAATAATTATGTTGTCAAATGCAAGAGACCTGTCCAACTTGTGGCCAGGAGACTGCGGTTACAGCTTTCTGTCGGAAACAGCCCGAAATGTATATTTTATAACCTATGAGTGTTTATGATGCAGTAATGAGCAGTTTACACCCACCTGCTATGACCGCAGGATTGCTCTGACCGCCTTCTGGCTTCACCCACAGCTCCAGGCTGAATGCGGCCCTGGGCAGCTCCAGTCCTGCAGACAGCTTCACCTTCAGCTGCTCCCGGCGCCCGCTGAAGTACAGGGCGCTCATCCAGGAAGGGGGCACTCTCGGCACGGTGCCCCCCCAGCTGCCCGAGGGGAAACTGGTCGGCAGACCCGCATCGTCCACCTCCACAGAGGAATCGTTCGTCACCTTCTCCGGGGTCTTCGCGGAGGGCTGCTGGTCTCCGTCTCCCTGCTGCAGCCTCTGGAGGACCTGGACGCCCTTGTGATCAGTTAAGTTGTCGCTGGAAACTTTCTCCCAGCTGGAGTTGCCCTCTTCCTCGTAATGAAACGACCCGTGGAGGCTGCGGACTGACCTGGAGCGGGGGTCGTGCGGGGTCAGCGTGCGTCCAGAGGAAGAGGCACTCCGCCCGGCGTCTCCAAGAAGAGACGTCCCGGGCTGCGGAGCGGCGTCTCTACCGACATATTTTCGGTCTCTCTTGTCATTTCTAGAGTCTTCCTCACGGGAGGATTTGGTAGACGTGTAACTCCCATC
>OMNM01008139.1:6600-31221 GCA_900302745.1 Parablennius parvicornis
TGCACACACACACACACACACACACACACACACACACACACACACACACACACACACACACACACACACACACACACACACACACACACACACACGCACACGCACGCACTCCACAGCATAACCCACCCGTGTGCTTCTTTAGTACATCATATCAGTGGCAGCTTGACCTCTCTGATTTATCCAGATTCCCGCAGTGGGCAGAAATACAACAGTGAGCCGCTGTATTTCACCGACATCAGTTTCCGTAGCACACAGACCCATTCCCTGACTTTGACAGAGGCAAGATGGCTGCTTTCATAAGAGGGTGTTTCTCTTTTTTATTTAAGCCCTCGTCACAGCCCATTCATTTTGTCCTCACTACAGATATGAAACCTTTTGAGAATGATTGTATATCAGTCAGGATGCAACAAATCACGTCACGCGAAGCCCTGCTATTATTTTAGTGCCGTGTAAACGTGTGTACTGGTTATGAAGCAAAACAACATGGTTATAGGTTGATGCACAAAGGCAACCTTTTTCAACCTAATATTAGTGTTATTATTATTGTTTGTTTTCATCTCTTTATCGTTTGGATGAATTCAACATAAAGGAGCACCAAAAAACAATATAGATTTATAAAGATTGATAAATTATGCCTTTCCTTCCTTAATTAGGGATCAGACACATATGGATCAATTCATTTAGCTAATGAGCATCTCTAAATGGTTAAGGCGAGACACTATCCGTCCTCCTTTCCTCTTCATCTATCTTTTCATTTCTTCACATTTTTATCCCCCTCCCCTTCCTCGGCCTGCCTCCCTCCCTTCCTTTGTATTGACGCCCTGGGACCCCATCTGGGCCCTTTGGAGGCGTGAAATGCACAGTAATTATTAGTAATCATCACACACCATCAGAAACGGATCCTAGTGCTGTAATTACATGATAAATGTCTGCCTAACACATGCCCTCTATTTAGCAGCCCCCTGGAGACCGTGGATAATAGACAGCTAACAGGGATCCGCAGAATGGGCCTTTCAGCGCTGGCCGGAGCTCATTGTCTACGCGCCAATACACCCTCGCCCCCCGTTTGGCAACAACGCAGACCCCGATCAATCCCCTGCAATGTCCCCCTTACTCAGTCTACTGACCCCTCGTCTCTCACACACACACACACACACACACACACACACACACACACACACACAAATACACGCGCATGCATGCACATATACAGTATGCACACACATATGCACTCTAGCCAAACAAAGTCTGAACACTGCAGGTGCTTCTTGGGAGTAAAAAGGAGTTAAAGAAAAATGTATGGAATCAAAATGTATACAATGAGTTTCTGTGAAGTTAATGTTTCAAGGAATAAATTCATTTTTAGGTCATTGACCATTCCAGATGTATCTATTCAAGAGCGAACACACTGAACACAGAGTATAATCATGACACCAAAACAGATTTAATATAGCTGTTGAGTTTTCTGCTGCACATGTTTTACATTTGACAGTTTTTTTTTCATATAAAGTTAAGAGTTGTGTGAATACAATATCCTTGTTTACAATTTGTATGATGGTGTTTATAACTGTTGTTTCTTTTTTGTTTCACATTTTTTTGTAGCAATCTGCACATACTGTATTACTTCTCATGATAGTGAGCATTTCCTCTTAATATACCCGCTTGACAATATCTGAAAGTCCTTTTGACGTTTCAATTGGAGGAACAACAGACACATTTTCTCATTACTCATTAATAGACATTATAAATTTGTCACCATTTACATGAAGGTCAAAATTATATACTTGAGGTTGTGTAAAAGCGTAGTTGCGATTGTGAGAGATTGAGCAAGAGGAGAAAAAAAAATGTATCTGTGTCTATGTGCGTGTGTGTGTTGTGGCATGACAGATGGACAGATATCTCACATCCGTCCTGAGGCAAGAAACTCAAGCAGGCCCTGGGGAGAGGCTGTCCTTTTCATTAGAGGGTGAGAGAACAAGCCAAGTCTGCAGGCTGCGTTTCACCTCTCTCTCTCTCTGCCTCCCCGGAGCAGCATGTGCCACTTCATTCCAGCACCACACTGTGGTTTGTAACAGTTTAAACTGTCACTACTCATCAGCGACCCAGCGTGGCCTGAATGAGCCTGCTCTAAAAGCCACTCACGCTTCAAAGTGGGGCAGGATTTCATTGTGTGAAAAAATGTATGTCTGCATGTCTCACCTGGCGTTATCAGCGGAGGGAGAGTGGGATGTAGGTCTCTGTTGCAGAAGTCCTGACCCGTGCAGCACTCGATGGCTCTCCTCAAACGAGCGTTCCTAGTGTCCTGTCACAAACACGAATGTAGGGACGGTCTATTTTTCAGTAGAACTAACGAGGACATTTACAGTCAGCCATTAAGAGATCAAAAGGAGTCGCTAGTCTTTAAGTTAAGTATGCATCTGGGCAAATAAATTGTGGAATTTCACATAATGCAGACTTACTCTGCACTGAAGGTCGGATCCAGCTCGTCCCAAACAGCCTGCAGTCAGTACGGCAAGACCCCCCTCCTCCTCATTCATCATTGTAAAACAGAATCCATCAGTCCTACAGAAATACACACAAAATAACAAGGTCAGAACTGCTTAAGTGAATACTGCTTCTGTAGCCATTGAATGAAAAATATTTTATATATTTGAGAGAGATTCCGGTTTAGTGTTTTCAAAGAAAGTTACCTATTACATATTTGAATGGGTTAAAGAAACTATATGGAACTCCAATTGCGTGTGTAGAAACAGTGATGATAGAAAAAATTACAAGTTTTTATAATTTATGTGATTTTTATATTGTTATATATCATAATAGATAAATAATTATATGTAAGCGGAGTGAGTCATGCAGTTGTTCAGCTTTTTTAAAGAACAAAGAAAGTTAGTTTCTCGGCTACACGGGTACCCCCGCATCAATTTAACCTATTTAGGACAAAAAAACAACCTTAATGTCAAAAATGTATAAAATCTTACGGTGAAGCCATGTTTAACTAGTATAATGAGGTTAGGTTTATTCCAAGGGTGGATAAGGCTCCAAAAATATTTTCTTTGAAATGAATGTGTTCGTGAGTACAGTAGTGAGTGCATTCCACCTTACACGCAAGTGTTGTTGACAGAGTCCTCGTGGCAGTGGTTGTAACAATGGCACCAAAGCATATTCTCGGCAGAAACGGTGGCCGGGCTGCTGCTCTCCTCCGCCCTCCGCTCTGATCCCCCCTTCCATCCGTTCTTCAGGAGCATGGTGTCCAACATATTGGCTGCACAGTGAAGAGTCAGAAAAGAAACTGAATGTAGAATCAAACAATAAGATAAAACAAAAACAAAAAACACACACAAACATTTTTTACTTAAAAGTATATATTTTTATTTCTAATTTTGAAGACCTTAAGGCTGTGGTAATTTTTGCACTGTTACCATGGCAATGCAGTTCACAGAGAGTGTGAAAATGTGCTGAAAAGAACCCTGCTGTTTTCAACTGGACTCAATGTACCTGTATGACGTCTGGAACCAGAAGAGCAGTACCCACTAGAAAGAGGCCTTTGTGTGTGTGTGTGTGTGTGTGTGTGTGTGTGTGTGTGTGTAAATTACAAATACTCACATCATTGTGATTATTTAGTACTATCATCATGAGTATGTTTTTAATACTTGTGCTTCAGCACAGTTTCCCACCAAGCCATCTACTGCATCCCTGGTATACTAACTAGAAAAAAAAAATAACAATGCTTTTTTTTGTTTGTTTGTTTTAACAGTTTTAAAAAAAAAATTGATAAAATGAAATTTTCAAGTATTAACCAATGTGATCTATTGGCGGGATAACCCATTATTTATCAGTAAATTTAAAGCGTTGACAGACTCATGCAGAGACAAATGTTGGTATTTATTCAGTCAAAGCCTAACGATAAGTCACTATATAAATGTCCAATAAAACCATTAGGCAGTGGTGACTCTTGCTCTAAAGTCAGTGAGGGTGTACACAGTCGATCAGTGGAAAATGAAACCGGTTCTGACAGCAGCTCATCCCCCAAAGACCTTTGTGGTCAGAGAGCTGAACAGTGTTGTGCCACACTAGATGGATGTCTTCCTCTCAGTGTCTAACTGAGTTTCCCTCCATCTCTTTCTTCCTTTCTACTCTCATTCCTATGAATACAGATTATGTCATGCAAATGACTGTAACTGTACAAGTTTGATGAAACCAAATGCTATTTGTACGCACTGCAAATTTCCCAATTTTGCAACGTCCCAAACAGGCACTCCTAACAAAAGTAGTTATAAAGCAACTCCTAAAACACAGATTTTGAAAATATCCCTTATGCAGGTTTACACATTAGGCCCACATGTCAATCAAATACAGGAAAAGCTTCCCTGGAAAGGCTGTATTATGAACGGTGTAAGCAGATCTAAGCCGTGCAACGGCCCGAAAGCCAGGCAGCCATTGAAAAAAAGGACATGGATAATCCTCCAGGGGACGACGTGATGAAAAGGCTCTGCAGAGTGTAGTATAAACACGCTGACTGTTCTTTAAGAGGTACTCTGTGTTGTTTCAACCTAATCTGGGTTACTGTTTCTCAAAGAGGGGAAGTTTGTGGAGGTGTTCAGATCCTCCCTCACAGCGGCCTTGGATTCTTTATCGCATTTGTTCTGCAAGTGTGCAAAAAAGCAGACAGGAATGTTTCATGAAGTCATCAAGCACACAAAGACACTGTGTCCAATTGAGCTCTGTTTTCATTCAAACTTTTACATCAGCAGAAAGTAAGCAGTGAAGACAGGTGTAAGTCGCAACGGATAGAAATGTAACCATGAGGCTGATATTAGGGAACCAGAAATGTGTGCAGAATAAGAAAAAAAAGTGTAAAAATATTATCTGATATGGTGAAATGCTCACTTTTTCAAAAAGGAAATCACAGTATTTGCATAAAGGCAGAGCTGACTGTTCAAACTGTCATCAACTTACACTTTAAAATAATCCTGGATCGGGAAAGACACACAAGTTGAAAAAGTAGGAATAGTTTAAATTTTGTACAGCAGCCTGTATCTTGATTTTCTATTGACTACAAACACAATAGAATAGAATAGAATAGAATAGAATAGAATAGAATAGAATAGAATAGAATGCTAAAAAAGGTAATTAAAAAAGGTTACGTTAATACACAAGTAATGTAAATTTGGGATTATGAAAAAAGAAGTTATTCAAAAAAGATGGAAATCAAGAGGAAGATACCATTAAAGACAGAAAGCTAATTAAAAGCATGTAAAATATGTGATGAGGTATTTCACTAAGCTATGCAAGGAGAGATCTTAAAAATAGAAGATGTTTTTTTGTTATTTTTTACAGTTGTTACATGAGCTAGTAGTAAATGTTTAGCAGATTTAACTGGAAGTAGTGAAATGAAATATATAAGAGCAATGTCTTGTGCAAATCAAGTAAAAATACCTTGGGGTTATAGAACCAAGTATTTAGTGAAGGTGGTTGCTAGAGCATTAATTTTAATGTATTTTTTTTTTGAGGGTTTAAGAGTCTGTCTCTTTTTAAAAGAGTTTGGTTATCACCCTGCTATCACAGCAGGATATAATAATCGGCTGGACCAACGCATCGTTCTGAGCTTGCACGTCTCTGGTGGTCCTCTGCTTTCAGTCAGAAACATCCACTGACGCTAACTGGTGACAATCAGGTTGTGTGGTATTGTCTGTCTCTCCGTGTTTGGCTTGTGATGAACTGCGACCCATCCAGGATGTATCCTGCCTTCACTCATCACCAGCTGGGATCGGCTCCAACTACCTGCGGCATGTAGTTTGATGAATATTGAAGATGGATGGATCTAACTTTTTCTTATATCTTTTCTATATTCAAATTGATATTTATGAAAAAAAACAAAACAAAAAAAACGTACTTCTCTTTAACAGACTTTGAATAATCAGAGAATCTCAAACTAACAATCTCTTTCAATGTTGAAACCAGTCCTGTGGTCGGTCATATATGTTATATGAGTAGTTTTACTACAGAGTCACTGCGTGCTCAACAGACTATTAAAGAAGCTATAGGATGTAAAGTCAGCAGGAGTCTTGACGCAGAAGTTTTCTGTTGCACTGTGCTCAGTTTTTCTTTCTCAACTAAAACGACATATTTATAAAGAATATGATTTGACATAATATTGCTTTATTAAATGGAATAATATTATCCATGCATTTTCAATAATAGGTTCACATTTAAAAAAAAAAAAAAAAAAACACTTTTTGAAAAACTATTGCAGTTATCCTCTGACAAACCTGTATGCAGATAAATATTGTGGAAGACTTCATTTTCTCTTAGACAAACAAACACAACTTGCTGTGTCAGCGATATGGCACACTCAAGGTCACCCCGAAATCTGATCTGCATCCCCCACACATTCCACAGGCTGGTCCTCAACACACATGCAAGCACACACACGTAAACACATCCTTTCACTAATTAGACTCACAGTATGGTGAATTACTCCAACCTTCGGTCACAGCACCAGCATTTTTGCTGAATCCTTGGATTCAGTTTTAAATAATATACCTATCTGCCTTAGTGACATCGCTCACTCCGTTTATGACACTTTTTCTTCACACCAAGGCTATGTGCCTGTGTACTCATGACATATGACAATTGAAATGAAAATCCCAACATTTTCAGTGTTTCATTTGGCTTTGATGGAATTGTTTTGTGATACCTTTGTTGTGACATTTTACATTCGGCAAAGGTTCAGCTCCATCGGCGGGCATTTTTTCATGGGAAACTACTTGTTCCTGCTCAAGGCCTAAAGTTAGGCTTTCCTCCCACTTGTGTTTTTTTTTTTTTAATTCCTGTTTGAGAAAAGAGAGAACAATCCTAAACAGACATGCCTTGACTGGAATCATTGTTGGTTTATGTGTTACAAACTGATTTTGATGTTATAAGTGCTCACATCAGAGAGAAATGTTGACATGGCAATTTTACATCAAGGAAAGAATCCTATGCAAAAAAAACCCAGTTCCAATTAACACAATTGTTCCACTAGAGCATGACTGGCATTTAATCTGTGAGCTGTGACCTTCACACAGATAGAGGAGGACATGAGAGAAACGGGAGATAAGTTACTCCAGGTGGTTATGATAAATCACCTCCTCAAAGGAGGCATCTTCCTCGGTGTCTCTGAAGTGCACTCTGACCCCGAGGGGGTCACAACCAACCTGCAAAGAAGCCATACATCCTCCTCCTCCACCCCACCAATGCACCCTCAGTCCTCTTAACCCCCTACAGGCTTCAAAGGCCTCTGCCACATGAGACATTGACACATGTGCATATATTGGGACGCGCACACACACAGGAGCACGTCTGAGGAGAACATTCCACACTCGGTCTGCAGCACCCACACCAGGTCATCTGTTTCCACCGTACATCCTCAAGAAACCTGTTACACGTTTAGTGGCCGTGACCGTGCAGTCTCCGCAAGCGAATGACACGCTCACTGCGAGGCTGCGCTACCCACCGAACTAACGCCACTACAAATTAACGGAGGGAGTTCAGTAATCATGGGCACAGAAAGGAAAATGTCACACAAGGGTGTGAATATAGCAAAGTCCTGCTATATCCACAAGTTAAAACTATGTACACAAACTGACTGCTGAATTCACAACAGATGCCATCATCAAAGAGAGACAATATGAAGGATTTTTGAACATACTAATGAACCACAGTGTTTAGATATATTGTGTTTGTATGTGAAAAGGAACAAAGAAGTCACTGAGAGCTGGAATCTTCTGAAACATTCAAGGGTTTTGCTTGACTCCAAATACATCACTGATAGTGCTATAGAAAAGTGAAATACTTTATACAATTTCTACCAAGAATAAAAGTAATGTTAAAACAACTTAAACATTGATAACTACTATAACTTTAACCTTTTTATGAGTGATACAAGATGAGCGAACCGTCAGATTGTGCAATCCCATAAAATCAGGTTGAATTACATAGATTGAGATGGTGTCTGTTGCCTTCTCATTTCCTATTGCTGTATGTGATATTTTTACAATTTTCAAAGAATATATAATGTATTTCAAGACTGTCAGTACATAAGAAATGTAGTTTGAGCTTCACCTCCCTTTGCAAGTGAGCATAAGACAATGCATATTGCGCAGTTCACGTTTTCATGTGTTCTGAGTGTATGTGGTATTAGGTCATATAATCACTTAATTTAAAGAGTATGGCAATTAAAGGCTGTATATAAGGGCTGGGACTTTCAAGTGTTAATTTAGAGTAATATATTTTTTAATTATGGCTTAAAAATGTTTTAATTTAAGGTCTTTTCAGTTCCCAAGATACCGATCATACTGAAGTGATCAAATAATGTTCAATTCATTCAGTGCTATATCCCGGTATTTAAATTCTGTTTGCGTTGTCTGTGCTAAGAAAGCCAAGAAGTTGATTTGTTAGAAGGGTTGAAGTGGTTTGTGTTTGGGAGAGCTGGAGTCTGGCGAGAGGTGAGTAGAGAGAGCTAGAGCTGGAGAACATGCTGAGAGTCAGGGAGCACAGCAGCTTTCTTATGTTCGAGCTCAGTAACAGTCAAAAGTAACTCTTTGTTTACTGTCATAAAGTTGAGTTTCTAATCCTTCTTCCTGACACATCCAGGAAAATCCCAATGGATCAGATACATCAGAAAAAAGTAATGGCGTGTTAAATCTAGCTAAAACAAGGGTACGCTTATGGATGTGATGTATGAAGCAGATGAGAGCATGTTGCTTGGCCTGATGTACTGGAAGCTTCAGTTTAAAAACTGTTGAATTGACACATGAATACAAATATGATGATATGCATGGATGCCCAAACTTAAGGTTGAGGTTACTCCTAGTCTGATACTGAAACAACGTCCAAATATCAATATTTAAGAAAATGTTTTCATTCATTTGTTCATTTAAGAAAATCAATATGAACTCCAAAAATCTTGCGCAATCTTGTACACGCAATGAGCGTTTTTAGCCACCAACACCAACCTCAGAGAGCATAATACCAAAGAATCACAGATTCTTACATCACAGTACACGAGTGTGCACTATGTATGGCCTCATATTAACATACTACCTGTCTCTTCTCAGCCCTTCTTTAAAAAAAAACATTGTCTACCCACAACCCCTATAAATGCATATTACTGCTCATCTATCTGTCCATGTGGTCTGGACTTACTGGAAAAAGCCACAATCCACTGAGTAATGCTGGGCTTCATTACAGACATATTCAGATACAACCACCATCTTGCCACCACAATATGTCACTTTACCCCGCAGTTTCACCTCGGCCATAAATGTGGGCTGAAGCTTCTGTTTTTACTCAAGGTTGTTCAAGGTTTCATTGTGAGCTGCAAACACACGGATGGTTAACTTTAATTGTCTTGCTCATAATCCATGTATAGAAGGCACAATAAATGCATAAGTAAATTCCTTCTGGGAATGAAATGTGCTTTAGTACCGCAGGTTGACATTAAGAGAAGACATATAACTCCTTCATCTCGGTTTAGGAAAGATGAACATGCAGAATTCAGCCGGCTATTGTAAAAATGCTTAAATAGTTTGCATGGCTTTGTTCCAAAGTATTAAAATCCACTTGCAACCAGGGGCCAGTATTCTTTCAAACTGTTGAAGCTAATAACAATCAATGTTATGTCAAACTTCAATTCACATCCAGTTGAGGAAAACAGTTCTCCAGCTGCTGAAATATATATATTCAAAATTCAGTGACGATAATGTTTATTACACCCGACATGCTTTTAAAATATTTAGCTGCTCATGCTTTGGGGGACCTTATTATTCAGATGCTTCCATTTGAAAGTTCAGAAAGTCCTTTCAGTACTCCCTCTGAACTCCTAAAAAGTAAGCCAAAGCTTCCAAGTCTCACAAGGCAGGCAGAGACATTAACATGCTGCACATGAACAATTGTTGCACAAACACACATATTTTGCTCCCAGGCTTGACTGCTGGAGCAGCACATCTGCCCGGGGATCAAATTCTGTGTAGGGGAACCGTATCCACATCCTGACAGGAAGCAGCACACAGAAGGCTGAAGGAGGCCGGCGCTGTCGAGGACCAACTGCTGCTGTTTTGTGCTACAGGGCCGCTACGGAAAACTACACTCTGACCTTACTCCACAGCACTCAGCTGCACCCACATCTTCCAAAGGGCTTAATATCACTGCAAAATACGTCCAGTGTGTTAAGTTAGGCCTCATCTCCATTTGAAATAATGCAGGCTGAAATTTAACAACTATCCAGTACAAGAAACCGCAAAGTTGATATACAATACCAATGAAATAATCCCTGCAGAAGATCAAAACTCTTCCATTTTCTCTTCATTGACAGTTCATTTCCTTTGTTTTCAAGTGCATGGACTTCAGGAAAAAAACCTAACACTGCATGTGAACAGTGAAACTGCTCCTGAGTGACTCCCATTGATTATACATGTACTGTTTGCCCTGAGCACTTTTGCTTTGAGTCATCATCCTTCCATGGAAGTCACGCACAACAATTCCTATTTGTCTACACTGTCGGTTTCTGCGTACAAATGGCAAATACAAATATTGAATCTCAACTGTTCTGTCTTTCAAGACATAACATCAATTCCAGTCGGCCTGATTCAATTGCTGTGTCATGCCACTAATCTGGAGGAATTAGAATTTTTTCTGTGTTGATACCAGGGGGCATGGCATCACATTGCTTTTGACCAGATAACACTTCTTGGCTTTTGGTATTTAGTAATTCATCTGGAGAAAATGGCTTAAATGTTTTTGTCCCAGATGTTCCCTTATTAAATTACATGCAAAATATCACTGTATTTTTACTTGATTCATGCTGTTTTGTGGCAAACCTTTTCATCTGCCCCCTATTGGGGTCCCTCTGTATGTAGGTGTACATCAATGTTGAAGACATCTATCCAATGTGGGACTGACTTTTCCTACTTGCTTCTATAAGATCAACCAGTCAATATGACACAGACATGTCAGCTTTGGATGATTATCCTGTTAAACACAAAGCTAATCCAAAGTGTGAATGAATGAATGAATGAATAAATGAATGACATTGGCAAAATCAAGATTTAAAAATTTGTTCAATGGCAATGTGTTAATATTGCATTGCTGAATGTGACTAGGAATCATCTACATATATTCCATGAACCGTACAAGGCTGCAGAAACAGGTGGCAAATTGGCCGTGCTACTCAGATTTATGAGCAGCTTCCCACATGTTTAACTCATTTGGTTGACCTTCAAAAGATCACAAAGGAAACAAAAAAAACTCTAACTCTAACTGCTGGAGTATTTTTTATTTTTTTCAAACTGAAATAACAAAATCAAGGAGGGTAAACTCTGTTTCAGAAAGTTTTTGTATGAATCCTTTTCAGGTAGTTAAATTTAATCTACTGTTTGTTAGGCTGCACTGACAGAAATGCACACACCCCTGTTGGAAGACAGAGGATCAGTACTCCTCTTTATATCAGAGTTTCAATTTATCTTCACGCATCTTTTATATTTGTTTGGATACTGATTCTCAAACTCAGTGAGACTTTAAACTCTCAGTTCAGTCTGTGCAGAGAAAGAGTGAAATAAATTCTCCAAAGAAGCATTCATGAGCAGCTGAGGTATTTCATGACCAACTGTGAAAGTTACATTTAGCTCTGAAGCACACAGTGAGTATGGAACTTTACACCTGGTCTTTAGTTTTGACACAATTTCAGTCAAGCAGAGCTTTGTACCAGGAATGAATTGAAGCTACTTTGTTCTGAAAATAGGGCAGCCAAAAGTACTGTGGCTTTTTGTAAAAGCATCACCTATTCATGTGTTCATATTGCAGATTATCTTGAAGACCTTTCCAAAAATTGTTAATTAAAAAAAAAAAAAAAAATCAATGGCCATGCTGTTAAAACTACATTAATACATATACTTTATTTCACTAATGTTCTGCAAAATAACATTAACACAGAATTTGGTAACATTTAATAAGTTACCAAATAAAAGAAGTAACAGACTATCCATCGTTATATATCGTTAATAGTATGATGTGTTTTAATGTGTATGAGCATATTATTATCTGGCACTCAATAACATACTTAGAAACTGAAAAAAGATGTATCAAGGTTTAGATACAATGACATTAGCATGTAAGGGAATAGATAAACATTATAGGATATTTCCGTCAATTAGTAGGAATTGCAAAACTGAGTCAAATCACACATTTCACTCTGTAGCTCAAACAACTTGTTTTTTTTTTTCTCTACGTGCATTTCGTTATAGTGTTTTATGATCAAATCACATTCTTCACACTACTTCCCCATAACACTGAGATATTAACAAATACAACACAATTTTTTAATCATATAAGATACTATGACTATCAATATCTTACTATTGTTAAAGTAAATATAACCATTTCCCCAGTTAAAACTTGGCACGTGTCAATACATTGAAAACAACATTCTTATTAATTTCCTTTAATCACTCTGTTTAACACAATGCATGGCAAGAAATAGTCTTGCAGATGATTCATTGATTAAAAGATTGATCATTTCAGCCTTATTAGAAATTTCTTCTGGTCAACGGAAAGAGACAAAGAACCCTCAAACAATAGTTCATTATAATGACAATCTATCTCTCTCGTCTCCAATCAAAGCAGAACAAATGCACAAGTGTCATCTACTTGAGGGCGGGAGCCTGCCGACCCTTCGAGCCACTCACAACCTTGCGGGGCACCGTGACACTGTTGGCATTCATCGTAAAAGACAACTGGCTGTCCATCTTCAAACAATTCAAAACATGACGGGGGACTGGGGAGGGGGTGGACAGGGGCAGATAAACTCATGCCTGTTCTCATGGAAGCCTCCTACGGAGATCATAATAGCCTTTCCTCATCATAAATGCCACAGGGTAAAAAATAGACAGATAACCCTACAGTGAACACAATCATCCTGTCACCCGATGATACTATCAATAAAACGTGTCAAAACAAGGTTCTCACTCATCTTGCACCAGCTTTAGATCTCAAAGGGGAAGTATAGATACCTAATAAAAAGGATCACTGTGGCTTATAATTTTTTTTTTTTTTTTTTTAAAGCAGCGGGGTAGTAAAAGCATCAAAGCACATGTTAGTGAGAAGCGATGTCCAAGCACAGTACTCACCATCAGACCCACGGCTCAGCGATGCCAGTCCAGTCACAAGGAGAACAGCCTGCCAGACCCACTCCTGAGGCGGCCACGCGACCACCGTCATCATGCCAGCACCAGCTCCCTTCAAATACCCGAGGTGCTGCCACAGCGATCACGCCCCCGGCAGTAAGGTGGGCTAGTGTGTTTTATATCCTTTTTGCGAAAGTGTGCCAGTCCTCTGCACAACAGTTTTATTCTATGAGTGATTGCTGCCTCTCTGCACTGTCAGGAGCTTCCCACAGCACACAGTTGCTTTGCAGCCTCCAGCACAACTCCACACTGACGACCTGGGAGAAACAGACATGGAGAAAGAAGAGGGGGGACAAAGAGGAGGTGGAGGAGGGTGTTACTTACTTGCTCTCTCACTGTGCTATTTGTCCAGTCCTTTCAATGACCGCTACACTACAGAGGGAACAGCTGAGTCTATCCACAAATGTCTTTGGTTCACACACATGCACACTCACGCACATTGCCATTTCTCACATCCCTTTTGAACAGCAAAGAAAGCAGCAAAGGAGGGACAGTACAGGGTGAAGTGGGGCCATGGACGTGAGAGCAGTATGATCGAGGTGTGAACGGCAGCCGGGAAAGTTCTATGAACTATTACCGCAGGCATGCAAACACATAGCATGCCAAGAGGGACACACACACACTATAGCAAAAACTAAGGAGTTTAAACTGCCACATGTGAATATATGACGGTAAAGCCACACGGAATCAAATCCTGCAAGTCAGAGAAGGCAACTTCTTAGAAATGCTGATCCACAAAGGCATAAGAGTGTTTGTTGGTGTAAATGGGTTTTCAGCTATTTTTCTAGAGCAGCTACAGTTTTCCTGACCTGAGATTAATGCAAGTCTGACCCTTTGAGTAAGAACTATAAGTTTATACCTGTGATTTGTTTTAACTCTACAAGACACAAACTGTGTTACTATTAAATACAACTGAATGAATTCTAGATTTTTGTATTCATTTTGAAAGAGACATTGTCAATTGACACTGATGATCAAATATTTTCATTTTATTATTAGGGTGGAGGAATGGTGGAACCAATCCAAGCTTGCTCTGGGCTATGGCGGTGCACACCATGCACAAAGTAGCAGCCCATAAAAGGACAGATACAGAAAGAGAACCATACAGATTCATATCTATGGGCGACACCAACTGAACTAAAATGTTTTCGGACTATGAGAGGAAAACATAAGAATACCAAGAGAACATGCAAACTCCACAGAGAAAGGCACGGAAGCCCAGATTCAAACTATGGACATTCTCAGTGTGAGGAGAGAGAGCTAAACACATGCAGGTTTTTGGCTCCTCTTACCAAATATATAACATCAAATCCCTTGTGAGACTTCTAAAGTAAAAAAAATATACAGGCAAATTTCTACAAAATCAATCTTCAACTAATGGCTGCAGCCACAGGTGTTATGTGAATGGCAAAAAAAAAAAGCAGGCTTTAATCTGCAACCAAGAGTCTGGCATTAAAGTTCATAGGTAGGCTGAATCGTGTTCAGTTGCTGCTCATGTGAGCCCGTGTGTGAAAGGGGTGAAAGCACAATCGCTCACAGAGCTACAGCCGAGATCAGGCCATCACACGTCAGGTGATTAGAGGTGATTAGAGCTCACACCTCCAGGCACCGCCACAACCTTGCAACTTAACAGTAATCCGGCACACATAGGCACACATGCAAACACACAATGCTGTGGAAAGAACTGACATCAACAAAAATTATGCATTCCATGCTGGAAGATTTACATTTTGCAAGTTTAGGAGATTAACAAAGCTATTAGACAGATTACATTCACTTTATCACAGCACCTAAACAAACTGTACACATGCCGTGCAATGGATGAATTTAGAAAGCACATATGTGACGTAGAATAGAGCAAAACTATTTGGCTGAAGACAGATCAGTGACAGTTTCTTCCAAATGGCTGAAAATGAGGCAAACAAATGCAAAGAAAAGTACTAAAGCAGAGCTGCAGAAGGTCAGAACAACAACAGCCAAATGGGCCTCTCCAACCCACACCTGTCCCTTCTTAAAGTCTGACTGGGTGGGAACAGCAGCTCCCAGAAGCCACTTCTCCTCCCCGGTGCTCCACCGGTCCTATAGCTGTCACTGCTGATTTGTGCAGCACTGTGTATTATATGTGATAAGTCAGCCTATTCTGGAGCATGGGTGCATGGGGAGCAATGTGAATGGGTCAGTGCACCACACACACCCTTCTGCGCTCCATCAAACGCCCAGCGTGGAGCCGCTCCAGACTCTCAGACAGCCCACTCGACCCAAAGGCCAGAGGTGGGGGGTCTGAGGGAGTGAGCAGCTCCGTAGGTGGGGGTCACCCCACCACACAAAGGGGTTGAAAGTGGGGCAGACTGGTTGCAAGACCTATTTTCAGTCAAATTAACTCTTGTCTTTGCCTTTTCTTCCACACCCTCTCACGGTTACAATCAAACCTCCAAAGCACATCTGTCAATGCACACAGTCCCAAGATGATTGATGCTGCTGGAGAAATCATTCTGTCAGTATATCCATCATTCTGTGAAACCGCAATATTCATTGCAACTAGAATGTGAAACGGGCACGTTAAACATGCAACAACAACTATTCAGAACCAGTTTGAAATGAGTAATAAAGTAGGATTGCCCTGGGAATTTTGGTACTTAACTTCTAGTATGACTTCAAGAACACTTTGGCTTAAGAACAGCTGCATTATGTGTCAGAAAAAAAAAAAAATTACTTGTTGAGATGAACTCAAATTTGCAACTATGGCGAATGCTGCGCTGCTTTAGTTCAGTGTAACCTAAGATAATATAGACGTCCCGTCAGTGTGAAACTGCATTGGAAAATAATTAAAACACTTCATAAGCATGTGGAAAAGGATGGTTTCCATTTCAAATATAGAAAGTAACTGTACCAAAGATCTGCAGGCTGGCCTGTTTTAGTAAAACCGCCAAGAGCAGCTTTATGTTGTGAGGTCACCCTGGGGTGGAGGCCTCAGTGTGAGTGGAGGTCAAATGACACCTACTGCTCCAAAAATAGTTCCTTCTGGATGATACTTGTGACCCTAACAACTGTGTTCAAATTTGGACTTTTTTTTTTTTTTTTTTAAATGTCACAAACACCCAGAAATACTGTTTGTTCAAATAAATGAATAGGATTGTGTTTGTGCTGTTTTTGCCTTGTTTTTTGGGAGGTCAGACAGGTAAAGATTGACCTGAGAACAGAATTTCTCTTGTTTTCCATTAAATCCTCAAGGTTGAACTATATTAAAATAAATGGAAACAATGTGAGGACACGCTACGCCTTGATATTGATGCCTAATACGTATTAACTAGTTGGACATAAAGTCAAACAAGCAGCCCAAACTATATTAGAAAAAGCATCAATAAAGTACCAGTAATAGAAAAATAGTTTTGTGAGGAGTAAACAACAAACACATTAAAAGGAGAAAAAAAAGGCTTTACAAATGGTCACAAACAACATCAAGAAATCAATATGTTAATTATACAAAAAACTGGGACTAAGTCTTTTGATGAACAAAAAGTTGTTTCAGCTCATAATATTTCTTCATCGTGCTGCTGCATTTTTCTTTTTTCCAAACTACCTCTAACAATATTCATCAGTGACAGGGATTCAAGGTCATTCTGATAAAGCCTTTGAGATCCTGAGGGAGGCTTTCATGAGCACTTCAAGGACACAAGATCTTTCATTCACGTTCTAATGTAGTGAGCAGTGTTGGCTCTGGGTTTACTTTGGCTACTTTGTGTTGGGAGGGTCTGAGAAGGAGGTGTGGGGAGGAGTTCATTCCTGCGATTATGTTGAGTTGGTTTTGAAGATTCTGTATCCTCCACATTTCACCATCTAACAGTAGCAGATCAATTAACACAGCTTGGTTGTTTGTAATAATCTGTCTCCATTTCACACAAAGAGTGTTTTCTTTTGAAACAGAAACCAAATATTAATGCGAGAAAAATCCTCAGAAAAAGCCGTGAACATCAGTTGCGTTTTTCATTTCAAAAAATTACTTTAAAGGAGCAAATGCACCTTTCATCATAAAGCACGAGCAATAGGGCGGATAACTATGAAAAATCACCTGTGAAACAAAAAGACATGGCGGAACATAGACGAGGGAATTAACTACAGCAGAGAAGGAATGCGTATCATGAACGATGTTTCAGCTGGGGCCAAACTGACCCTCAGCTCTGTGAAATTAGCAGGATTTTCAGCAGCTCAGTCTTTAAACTGCTGTCACAGACTTCTGGAAAGCAGTTTATGACCGTGGCAGCACAGCTGTTTGCCCCAAATGGTTCTATCAGGGTGCAAAAGTCCAGAAACCGTGACACTGTCTTCATCATCCGGCAAGACAAACGGTCTCTTCCGCGCACCCCTAAATTATATGAACATTAATTTGCTATATCATAAACAAACAGCACAATGTATTCTGATAACTGTATTTAATATCATATTAAAAAAATAAACATAAAGACTACTCATTTCAGCCGACGAGGGCTCCACATAGAGTTGCAATATAAATGTTTTTGTCTGCTTTACAATGGAAAAACTTAAAAAATTGTAGTGAAAAATTCAGAGGTGGAAATCAGAGAATCAAGTAATCTGAGAAGCTTGAATCAGAAAAAGCAATGGTTTTAGCTTTTTTTTTTTTTTTTAAATATGCCTTCAAATCTAGTTCATTGTGTATTTAAGACTCATGGAGTAAAAAATAATCACATGCTGTTTTTTTTTTTTGGTTTTTTTTAAATGGGATATTATGAATGATTACCAAACAGTCAATTAGACCAGTACATTGACTGATTATCTTCTCTACACCCGACTTTGAGAGACAGGGTTCCACACAGACAGTCATACACACTCACATTGAAGGGCAAGTTTGAAGTCAGCTTTTCACTTAAAACATGTTTCTGTGCTACTGGAGGAAACTGGAGTACTCAGAGAGAACATGCAAACTCCTCTGCATCTGAACCCTCCCACAGTGAGACTACCCACAACACCACTATGCAGCCTTATTGATTTGCCTGAAAACTTGAGCTCCAACAGTTCATCTACGTCTCATCCTGATTTCCTTCAACCTCCTCAAGTGCAGACAATCAGAGAATGAGCCACGCATGTACATTTACAGGCAGTTTTTCCCACCAGTTAAACCTACTAGTGTGTACCGTGGATTGTTGGAGGTCACCAGATCTTCCATGAAAAGTCTAAAAGCACACAGGGAGAACATGCAAATCCAGAAATCCTATTATAGTGTAGCTCTCAGACCAAACGTTCACATCATAAGAGCTTTAGTATGGGCGGCTCCTAGTCAATAATGTTAATGTATTTGATCTCATAAATTGATTAAAAAAAAGCCCTTCAAATCTTTCAGAGGCTCCTTGAGAAACTGCACTTTATTAAATGATGAACAGTCTTGTTTAGTCAGTTTGAAGGTCTCGGTTCTTTATCGAGATAAACACAAGTACAATTTGACAAGGAGAACAAAGTGTGTAAGATATACCCTGGTTAGGTGTCACCATTGCATTTGAAGATTCAGGTCAGAGTGCGCATTCATCAAAATATAGACATCCATCAGACATTTCTATGTGAATATGCACTCTATATACATAACTATAATGTGAGATCCAAGTAGATCTCCGGCATTGTCTCAGCCGTCAAGTAAAAGAAAGATCCTGATGAATATTCAAGATGCTCACAATAGTAGGGCCAAATCACTGTGTTGAGATTGATGCTTTGAAGTCCTGAAGAATGCTGAGTGGGAAGAAAAACACCATTCATAAGGAGTGAAAAGGCTGTCACAGCAAGATTCTCTCTCCTTCGTCTCACTCCGTCTGTCATGCTGTCTCATTCTGTCTTAGTCTATTTCCCTGTCTCTTTCCAACCTAATGTGACGATGTAATATGGCAAAGCAAACTATCACCTCTGTTTGATCATTTGTAACACGTGACAGAGTTGAAAATGCAGCCTTACTAATAGCGTTGAGGTTTTATCTTCTTCCAAAATCTAAATTTGAAAAACTCAATGATAAGGGAATGTCAGGTTTATTCACGATCTTACCTGTCTGATGGAAATATTGAAACACGTTCAGATAATAAAAAAAGGGGGGGACATGATGTGTATGCATACAAGAATTTGCAGCATTTAGACATGCTTTAATATGCAGGGAGTGCAAGTAATAATTAAGTTTGTTTCATCGACGCAGTTTCTGTGAGGGTGTTAGGCTGTAAATGTCAAAACTTTTTTGTGAAACTCATAAATAGCTCACAGCAAACTGCTTCAAGCCAGTCAGGTAAACTAAACTCGGAAATGGCACGTAAAGTCATAGTTTGCATATAATATATTTTGCATACAGTGCATGCACGCATGGGTACAACATGAGAATCCCATTTTACAACATGCTTGCAACACTGACTTCAAAGGCTTTGTGGGTGTTTTAGAAAAGACCTGACTGACTCATTGCCTTGTAAATCACATTGTGTCTCCCCTGTCATGTTTTTTAGTAGTCCTAGTCCACAACTGCTGTTTTGTCAAAGATTTTCTTCATCATTATATATTACTCTTTCAATTCATTCTTAATCTTTACAAAACAAGCAGCTGCTGTTCATTAAAGCAACATGCAAGCTGGAATTTCAGGTCGACTGTAATAACCTGATCACATTTCCACATAAAATGCTTTCGTTTCCCCGACGATTGTTCTACAGCTTTATCAAATCACTCACGAGAAACAAATGTTGTAATGCCTTATATTTGACCACAACAACTGAACCCAACTGTGATTAATACATAATTACAACTTTTAAGGCCCCTTTTCTCTGGGCCAGCTGGTGACTGCACCTGAAACACACCTGTGGCTCAGATTTCAACCGTTGGCAGAGGTTTGAAAAACAACCATACAACTTTACGGATGGATTTCATGTTAAGAGGAGGCTGTCAGGCTCAGAAGGTGTCACTGAGAAAAAGCACAGTGATTTTATTTCCATGGATGGCAAAGGCAACAACATGCACTGGCCAAGAGCAGCACAATAAAAACCTTCCTCTCCACATCAATTTTTTTTTTTTTATGCCCTGCCACTGAAGGTCAGTGGACCATGTCGTGTTGGATGTGCACAGACTGAGCCTTCTTGTTTTTGTCAGAAGAATTCATTTCCATTGAGCCACACTTAAGTCAATCCCTTCACAGCTCTGTTCTCATTCATTTTCTGGCCACTCGATCACTTTTTCTTGGAACCTTACTTCACAGTGTGCACTCAACATGGCAAGCATACACTAAACAAAGTCTACATTTTGTTGAAATAACATTGTATAAACCTATAATTAATCATTCTGATCAGGAACAAGGAAAAAAGGCAACATTTAAAGCCTTGGCATGCAGACAAATGGCCAGCAGGGATAAATAATTGCAGCTTGTCTGCCAAAAAAGTTAGCAGCACTCTGTAGACACACAACTACCTGCTTCTCATGATTCAAAGTGAAAAATAAGGAGAGATTTTCTAAGCATGCCCTTTGTGCAGCAGGAACAGGGAACCAGGGATCTTCTTGCTAAGTCATCCAGGAGCATTTAATGAAGGGCTTGTTGCTGTGTGTGTGCTGGGCTGCATCGGGCAGACGCTGCAAACCAAAGGGTCTAATTAAGGAGTTCCTCTGACGGTCAGACAAAGCAGACAGCAGGGGTTAAGACGCTGGCCCACAAACTGGCTGTGACCCTCACACCTGCCTGGTTGCATTACATTGCAACATGTCTGCGTGCAGTGGACACGCTCACATAGACACGTCACTGCAGAGCCAGTACCTCACACACACACTGGAACAAAGACAGCTAAAGAAAAGATAATTACAACGAGGTAGTGTTGCGATGATAACTGTAAACAAGCACAATAAGAGGTATCACATTTTTATAGGGGATAACAACAAAGAAAAACAATGGCTCTGAAAGGGCCAACATTGTTGTAATGACATGTGAACTATCAATTGAGAGTGAAAATTACACACATTTCTTCAGACTCTTGATGGGATACTTGTTCAAATAAGTGGATGTAACCTACAATGAGCAAAGTCTTGCAGATGGGGGGTGGGCGTGCTTGTGTGAGTGTGTCAAAAGTTCATGCCCCTTCCTTCCACTGCTCACCCTGCAAAAACAAAAAGATTGCCTAGTGTGAGCTACAGCCTCACCATTAACAACACTGATTACTGCAGAGTGGAGTGGCTCCACCTGTCTCTCACTGCCATTAGTTGTGCTGGTCAGTGAAGTGCTAAAGAACCAGCAGAGAAGGTCAAAAAAAAAGGGAAAAGTGCAAGCATATCATTGACAACCAATAGATTTCTCTATCATTATTATTCCAAAAATAATTAGGTGTTGAGCTCTTGACCTTTGACGTCACAAAAACAATATAATGGTCCTGTACAAACTTTATATTTGGTTAAGTAAAAAAGCCTGCCTGGCATTCGTGTTGGAATTTGCACACTGGATCCTTTTAACGTGCTCCCCACTACTGGCTGGAGTAATTCATGAAAGCGTGGACACAGCGAGACCTTTGGAACAGCCACTGGACCGCGCTTACGCACCTCTCTACGGATAGTTGACACAGACAGGTGGAGTTTCAATGGCAAATTAACCGCTCCCAGACACTCCCAGAAAGAAACTGTTCATTAAGCCAGGTGTTTTTAGACATTGTGATTAATGCTGTTTAGACAATTTGTACTTTTAGTGCTTTATAATTCAGCGGGAATTAATAGAATGAGCCAGTCCACTGCCTCTGGATAAACTACCTGCTTTGTGCTGTTGGAGTTGGAGTCTGATCGAGAGGGAGCACAGGGTGGGAGGAGGGAGGGAGTCTTCTGTGCATATTTTCCATGTGCACCCACACCCCTCCCCAGGCTGTAGTGCTGAAAGCTCTTTTGTGTGTTTGTGAATGGTGTGAAGGCTCCAGTGATACAGTATTCACAGCAGTAGTTTAACTGTGTAGGTCACTTCCAGCATTTTGATGGCCAATTAGTAGCTGGCTTTCAAGTGAAAACAAAACATTTTCTTTGCGTTTTGGTTGTCCGTTTACACAAACTATGCTCAGAGCTTCTGAAAATACAACTTTTAGAAAACGGCTTCCACAGTGGAACCATTGGAAATTGCTCCAGATTGGAGGAAAACATTTTTTTTTTTTTAATACTGGTACAGCACATGTGCACTACTGTCGTAGTAAGTTATTCTCTGCATGTGCGAAAAGACAGTGAAGGGGTGTCTCCTGATGATTGAATTTAAAAGCACTTCTCCAGTAAAGTGTGCATTTACTACAACATCAGCTGCATCACATTTGGAGACGCATTTTTTTCTTACAAACAACTGATACTGAGTGTGGCAAAACATTACATAAAAACAGCACCCACTAATGGCCCTACATGAAAACTACATTGTTTTCATTGTTTCTGCTGTTTATAGTTTACATTGGCATTTTCAGAGCACCATCTACATTCAAAACTCTTCTGAAACCAAAATGAAAAAACGATGCATTTTCACCGGAAACTCTTCATAAACAAGGTCTTAGATAGATTAAGATACAAAGTAGCATGCCAGACCTGTAGGGGGCAGTGTAACAAGAAGCATGAAGCCATGCCAGCCAATCATCGTCCTGGAAAATGCACAATGTCACAAGTCATTTCTGTTTTTTTCAGTGCACGGTTCCGTTATTTGGACTGATATAGAAGCGGCGCTTCTCCTAAATGTGGCAGTGGAATATAACGGGAAACAATGTTCGATTGATATCGGATGAGAGAATTTAACATAAAAAAACCCAAACTAACAAATTTCACATGAAATGTTAGAATTTTTGATAAGTGCTCTTTAAATTCACTGTGGGTTTAATGATTTTAATTTGCATTTTGTACGTTCAGTTCTAAAAATGTTTGTTTAATGAAATAAATAACAAAAGATAAAAAAAAATATGTTTTAAAAAATAAAGCACTGTCCGAAGGCATTAACAGTTTGATAAAAAAAAAAAAAAAAAAATTCAAGCATTACTGTTAGGAATGCTGCAGAGACAAATGCCTTAGTGATGGGCTCAAAATCCCTTAAAATCTCCTCCCAATATCATGCTTCATCATTAACGCTATTTCTACATTTCCTCTTCATGACAACCTGTATCTGTTATTGCCAAGCTCCGTTTAAATCAGTTAAAGAGTCAATGTGCATGGGCTTAAATCAAAATCGATGTTTCTGTTGTTCTTGTCACAGAACATTGTAACTAAGCCTCGACTTTTTCCCGGATTTCCTCCATCTCAGAGCTCGACAGAGCGAATCCTGTCCAGGCGAGGTGGATTTGCGAATGCCAACAAAGATATGCACTGTGCTTAAGATTCCACATTCAGCTGTTGCTTTGCACATCTTGGAGCTATTCTTATGGGATTCACAAAATATATAAAGTACTTTCTGTTGGCCATGTCAATCCAATAGGTGTATCGAACTGAAGGTGCTTTTTTTTTTTCCGATGATGTTTTCCAGCTCAGTCAAATTTAACGATTTGTGTTCTTGTTCAAAGAACCAGAGCTATATAGTCTTCAACAAGCTCAAATGCAAGTCGGTATTCTGGAGATGTCTGGAGTCATGTGAGATGGAGTGAAGGTCAAGTCCGAGGTGTAAGTCGAGTGCAAAATCACGTCCTTATCCCAAGCACTTAGTGTACAACAGAAATGAACCAAAGTAGTAGAGTGAGTGACTACGTGAGGCAATCAATCAATAAAACAATCATCCAAACTACCATTTCCATTTATTTCTCATCGCCCAGTGTGACTTCTCCTACTTATACTCCGGGGGACGGGGGGTTATAACCATGTGGAGCCTTCGGCTCAAACAAAACGCAGATGAGAAGTTCCTTTTTTTTTTTTACTCCAGGAAGGTTTAAGTGGGTGTTAAACCATCTGCTAATGTGGCTGAGGGGAAATCCAGGGGCCTCTCAGTCTTGGCAGAGAGATCCTCTCTCTGGTTGGCCGTCTGACCCACCACTCATTTGTCAATCAGGCGCAATTCCCCTAATTAGGAGAAGCAGTCCTAACAGTTTAGGTTAAACTTGCAAAGAAACTTGTAATTTGGTGGGAAAAACGGAGAAGGTTTACAGTTCCCTGCTTCTTTTGTCTGCACTCACTGTAATTTATCTTCCTGATCATAACACGCACATGCTGGAAAAATAGAAGGCTGTCTCATTGGCCTGATGACAAATTGGTCTCAGCAGCTTTGAAACAAATGTTAGCAATAATTATCCCGGCTCTTCTGATGTTGTTTGAACATGTGTAAACTGCAGAAAAAAACACGGTGAAACACTTCACAGTCCAATACCACGGATGAAAATAAATGTGTCTGCAGAAGGACATTTATTATTTGAGCTCATTTGTTTTTGAGGTAAAAAAAAAAAAAAAAAAAAAAATTAGGGAA
>OMNM01008141.1:5368-35335 GCA_900302745.1 Parablennius parvicornis
ATATGCATGCATGCATGCACAGGGAAATCATCCACGCTCAACTCAAAATTCCAATTGTGTTAACTACTCCACCACCACCCAGACTGATTTTTTTCAGTTTGATACAAGGAGTCTGCCTGGTGGAGAGATTTGTATTTAAAACGTGACACTTCTAAAAGCAGCCTGTTATTGACCGTCGTTCCCTCACCGGCCTGGTTTCAGTTTACCTTTGAAATTTGAAGAAATATTCGAGGTTGGTTTTTTTTTGGTTTTTTTTTGGTGTGCACACGATGAGATATACCAACTCAAAAATTGAAAAGTACTTAACTCTTTCAAATAGAAAAAGATTCTATAAAGCTTTCTTTTTTTTTATCTTTGTAGGTGGCTAGTTGAAGTTAATAACATAAGACTCTGTGAAAAGTGACTCTAACTGCAGCTTCCTTTGACCTAGTTTCTTTCCTGAGTACGATCTTGAAAGCTTGTGATCTAACTGTGAGTGTATATGACGGTGGTGGATTCTGCTTTGAGGAAGTGGCGGTGGCAGACACTGGTTTACTGTCGCCTTAACAAACAGCAGCACACACAGCTTTCACCCAGTGCTCCGCAGCGCTCTTCCTATTTCATATCTATTCTGCACTTGTCTCTCCCAGTGCCACGGCTGTCTTATCATTCCACCCTGCACCATAAAGCGCCAGAAAATCCCATATCCCATCTCGTCATGGCTTCGGCTTTCAGCCTCGGTTATCCCACTATTATGTACCGAGCTCGCACTCCCTTCTCAATGAACGTGCTCAGGCTGGAAATGAGCCTCGTTCGTCAGCGTGCTGACTTCTCTCTGGGGAAAAACATCGCCTCTCTGTGGAGAGGTGAGTGTAGTTATAGCTGATATCAAGCTTAAACTTGAGCTCCCTGCATGTGGTTTTGCTTCCCTTCCTTCATCTTTTTTTTTTTTTTAAAGTCTTGCTTACAATTCCTGCTATTGTTTTGCCATGTTTTATACAGCCTCTCATTTTACATAGTTATTGTATTTACCAGTACCTTTAGATTGAGCCTGTTGGTCTTTGATGCAATTAGCAATACAGATCATTGCATTATGTCAGGTGGTCAACTTGATCAATACTCTTTTGATTCATTTAGTGAACATTTACAATATAATCAATAACGTAGGAGTAACGCTGTGACTTCAACGATTTTGTACTAATCTCTTCTTTTTTTAAACACCCATCGAGCAGCAGGCGATCACTCAAAGTATCAGTCAGTGTTTTAGACAGCTGCTTCCTTTGTGGTTTTGATTCAGTTGGTCATTACAGTTTGGAAATTTCACATCATTCCACCAGTGTTGAATTACAAATAAAAAGCGAGGGTTCGACTACGTGCAGAATTACACCGGGCTCTGCGTCTGAGATCAGTTTACATTCTGTTAGTGTAACAAACTGAGGAGTCAGGAATTTGAAATCAACACAAAGTATTTACAGAGTCTGTAAATACTATAAGAACCTGAATGGAGAAGATGCTCCCTTTCATCCATCAACTGTTTGTTTTTTTTCCTCTCTCCCGCAACTGAATCAACAAAGGAAAACTGTTGATACTGGGCTCTGTTTGTTTATCTTATAGCTTAGCACGAGCCGCGTCTTTAGCAGAGCAGCAGCTATTTAATCAGTTTTTGTACAGGTACAGTGTTTCATAGCGATGAATTGCATCCAAGCTTGTTCTGAATGGACATTTTCGTATTATTGTTTTTTTTTTTTGTTGTTTTTTTTTTATTACTCATCGCAAAAACAGACCCACTGGTGCCAAAATAGGCTTGAATGAAAGTCAAGCAGAAAATGTGACGGACAAAACAGGTTTTGAACGGCACTCTTAATGGTCCCATGGCAACGTTTTGAGAGTAAATAAAAGATGTCTGTTTGTATGTGTTTGGTCATCGAAGCGAAAGAAACGGAGAATGTTGCTGTCAGTTAAGTCACAGCTGCTGCGGATCTCCTGTCAGACGTGGTTGCTACTGGCAACACAATGTTTGAGTGAAGCAAACTGCCGGTGAAAATATATTCATGTGTTTGCGACACATGAGTTTGTCCTTGTTTTTAGTGCCAAGCTGTTGCACAAACAAGTTCCCCGTTGCTTTTTACTGACAGTCGACATTGTGGCGGCTCCGACGGGAGGCTCTGCCCGGGGAACGTCGACGCTCTGCTATCACGGACCAGCAGACTTTTCATTGTCCACAAACCTTGCGGGTATAGACACAACCTGTCTCGTCCAAAACTGAACTGTTTGCTTCTAAATTTTAATTTCACCAAATTTGGTAATATGAGATAGAAATCAGTGTCTTACATGCAGATAGGGCGATCGTTCAAAGCGTTGTGGTCTAAATGTGGAACAATTCTGAAACAAAAAGGGAAAAATTCTGCACTTATTTTGTGGATCATTATCTTCTAAAAGGTTTCTGTGGCTGCAATACACAGAGACTCACAGAGCACCGGAAAAACATTTCCTGGTCTAATGGGTCTCAATGTCTTGCGTTTGTAGGCTCAAAGCTCGGTGTAAACAACTTGAAAGCATGACTCCTTTCTGCCTTATTGCAATATTTCAGGCTATAAAGTTGTCAGAGAGACTTAAAGCATTTCATATCAGTTGAGCATCTTTGAAAGCCCACAGCCTCCACAAAGACCACAAAGACAACAGAGTATTGTTGCTGAGCATGTCCATGATGTACCATCTTCTGATGGATAACACACCATGTCATAAAGCTCAAGTCATCACTAGAAATCTGTCCAATAGTGCACCTTTGGGACGGGGGTCAAACAGGACCTTTGCATCAACTGCATGATGCCATCATGTCAAGATGGGCCAAAAAGTTTCCACCTCCTGGTGATTTTATGCCCCCAACAAGTACAGTGGTTGTAAAGGCAAAAGGTCGGCCACCCCAGTACTATCAAGGTGTATGTGTGAATGTATATCATGTGATTTTGTTTGTTTGAATAGTGTCTTAAATCTGGCTTTTTTAACAAGTAACTCTGAGGAAGAAAGATTTTGAGGTATTTAATTCCACCATAAATGTGCCAATGACACAAATTCACCAGCTATCCTATTTAAACAATAACAGGAAGCGCTTGTTGTCGGCTATTTGCATTTAAGATTAATGACAATATTAGGTCATGAGAGTATGCCCGTAGTAGTCTGGTTTGGATGGTTCTGAGTGCATCGATTTTATTGTGATTGTTGAGCGGACGAGCAGTAAACTGCTATTTAAAAACCGCTTAACAACTCCACTCCTTCTCAAACTGCCTTCCATAATTTCAAGCCCTACCTACTGTATTGGAATCCACAATCCAACAGCACCAGACTTCTGCATCATTATCGGTCTAACCAGTGTAGTGAGGAGATCGACAAGGGGCTGTGATACTGCAGTGCAACCGGCCTTCAGACGGCGCAAATGCTTTATCTCAGCCAGAATGAGGTTTATATATATATATATATATATTTCAGTTTAATGAGCTGTAACTGATTGGTCGGGGAAGATGAGTGCGTCCCCAAGTGGATAGTGTGAATAAAAATGATGAAAAGACGACGTGGGAGTTGAAAGACGGTCTTTCAAACTGCTTGCTTTTGTGTAATTGTCATGTGGAACACCAGCAATTAGAAGCACAAAGACTACTGATAGCGTTCATTTCTTTGTTTTTTAAAAAGAAAATCGATTTAATATTTGTAATGGTGGAAGGAAAATGAATAAAACCATCAGAGACGTACTGGATAGTGCTAGATAGGGGCCATATTCAAGCCATTTAAAATTCCTATTAAGCTCATAACTGCAGTTAAATCTGGTTGGAATTCATTTCGAACCACCTGATGGGAGTTAAAAAAAAAAAAAAAAGAAAAAGATTCTCAATAATTTTCTCTACCTTTCTCGTATTATTGTTGAAGGTTAAATGGAGAGGAAGCCGCAATGAGAGTTCGTCATTTTAATCAGTTTTCTCCTGGCACAGTGATTACGTTCACATTATAGCTGGGACTGGGACTTGTTCGCTGCATGCTGAACTCAGTTCTTCGGCTATATTCCTTCCCTCGTTTACAAAAAAAAAAAAAAGTTGCACGCCGAGGGAAATGTTTTATGCATCAGTCTCAGCAGGGTGCGCTCTCAGTAAATAAACTTCTTGTCTCGCCTGTCTGTCCCTCCTCTGAAGTTATTCTTATCCCTTCTACAAATGTGGGTCTCGCGCAGCAGCACCCCTGGGACTTGTGCCTTGGTGGTGGTGGTAGTGGTGCTGTTGGTGGCGGTGGTATCGAGCAGCAGGTGGTGTGTGATATCTAGCCTGGCACGACACCAGACAGCGTTTGCTGCTATCAAATGAGGAGCAGATGGTCTTGGATCGCTGGGGCCAGTGCTGCGTCTCGTATGGATGGCTAACTCCATTAGCGAGTTCCAGTCATGGCTTAAGAAACCTCAGCCGCTCCTCTGAAAACTCCCCGTCTATTTGGACCACCAGGTGAAGCTTTGTTGGTTTATGAGTTTTGGTTGTTTTTGCCTTTCTTTCTTTCTTTCTTTTTTTTTCTTTTTTTTTTTTTAATCAGTGGCAGGGTGCTTCACTAAAGTTTTAACATTTCTGTGAGTCATTAATGTAGGGTGGGCTCAGTGGACGTCTTATTTTGGGGCAAATGCTCAGGATGACAGCAGCCTCAGCTGTCTCCGTACAGCTGCAACTTTTCTTCATACCATTCTCCGGTCGTACTGCAAGTCAGACTGAGCACTGACGGCACTGATGTGGGGACATCAAAAACTTTTTAGCAATAAAAAAATAATCCCTCAAAGATGATAAAATATGAAGTGAGAAAACCTAAAGAAAAAGCTATTATTAGCCTGTGCAGTACAATCATCAATCCTTCAATTGAATGTCTTTGAGTTATCAACCGTTGGCCTGATTAAAAGCCAAATGAATGTGCCACCTCTCCTGACATTTTAGATTTCTAAGACAGAGAGAACATCTTAATTGGAAAAACCACATTGGACTCAGCTAAATTATTGCCGGTAATTTCCCTTTATTGATCGTTCTCATTGCTTTTCCATTATTGTAGGTCACTAGTGAATCTGCAAATATAAAAGTGAATGATTTAAAAGTTTGTCAAAGAAAATGTCACATATCTTCATTATTATGACCAAAAATATTTCATTATTTGAGTAATGGTGTTAATAATGAAATACTATCCTAACAGGGAGATATGGGGGGGGGTGAGCAATCCGAGAGAATATGAGCTGAGAAGTGCAGCTCTTTAAGGTGACCCTTTGTTGTTTCTGGGCCAAATCAAAGATGGAGTCTCTCCTTCAAGTCCTGCACCAAACTCAGGGCCTCGACCCAGTTGGCCGCTTCTGTTTTCCCTCCAATGGGAGGTGACCAAGTGGCGCCCGAATCCAATGTGGGAACTGCTTCCGCTGTGTCCTCTCAATGGCAGATGTAGATGTTCTACTTTTGAGTTCTTCACAGATGGCCATGTTCTTCACCCTGGGAGACTTGTGAGAAAAACTCTTTCAACTCTATGAGTCAGTGACCACGTTGTTTTTTTGCAGTGATGATGCATTCATTAAGCTGGGAATCGGAAAAAGTTCCAGTTGCCTCAGCGTTCAGGATTGTAAGCTTTTTTATTTTATATGTTGCAGAAAAAAAACAGCAATAACATCTTAACAACATTCTTACATGATTTTATAACAACATTCAAAACTTTCAAGATTGTTTGTCATTTTGACATGTTAAAAATCACAAGTGACTTAATAGTTATAAATGATGTGCAACGTAGTGGAAAAAACCAGGCAAAACTTTGTCAAAAGGTCTGCCATGGTGTCACTGTGTGTACGAACTTGTATGATGGTCAGAATGAAATTGTGTCATTTTTACGTCCAGCTTAACAGGACACACCTTTGCTGTTTTCTGACTCGTAATGTTGTCATCGACTGGACCACAGCCCAGTTATTCTCAGGAAGTGATGTGAGTTTCCCGTGCTCTCATTCAAGTGGAACACACTGTTAGACAGCATACAAGTGTGTTTTTACCACTGGGGAGATTCCAAGTTACTTGCGAATGCATCGTAAGTCCTCGTAGAACTTTTGTGTGAAACTCAAGTTGCATAAAGTGCTTGAACTCTGGGTTTGGGAGACTGCAGCAAGGCGGGTGTGCAGTTGGACAGTAACGATTTCATCCTTGGTTACATATCAAGTTTAAATTCAGGCAGAAGTGGAAGCAGTTACCTGGGATCAATATATGTTTGCACTGAATGCACACAGGACCTATATCCACAGCAGTTTACCTCTCATCCACACAGATTTCACACAGACTAAAGCATCGATTGCTGCTTCAGAAAAAGACCGCAGCCTTCCCACCAGAAGCTGCCTTTAGTTTACAGTCTCACTGTAACCCTTTTTGGCATGTGGGTAGAAAGAGCTAGGGGATCAAATCATATATCTAACTGTATATCAGCTACAGCTAAGATTATTCTTATTATGTATCAAACTAAAGATATAACACAATCCATTTGTTTACATGTACGTACCAAGAAGTGTATTTGATTATCAGAACCCGAAGCTTGTGTTTACATCTGTTGTCTGAAAATTGTATAAAGCTGTGTAGTGGTATTGATTGAGAGTGTGTAATCGCCCCCTGGTTATGGGCTGGTTGGTGGTTGTGATGGTTGCCAGCCTGTTCTTGGGAGTGCTGTTTGACGTGAAGAGGGACGGGGGAGGAAGATCTACATATCTCTGAGGAGGAGGCAGAATTTTTAAAAAAAGAGGGAGGGGGGAGGGGATCAGCATAAAACAAGGAGTGGGTAGGGCGAGAGGAGAGAGCGAAGAAAATAATGGGCCAGAGGGAAAAAGACAAGAAAACAAAGCAAAACTTTTGAATGGGAGAGATCGGAGAAGGCAGAAGAAATGATGAGTGAGAGGAGCTGAGTGCGTTTCTGAAGAGTTTGGGGAATCAGGAGGCTTCTGTTACTTGACATTTCATCTTTTACAGTTTTGTTCTTCAATTATTTCATGCATTTCTGCATCAACTGTGATAGAAGAGGAACTGTATCAGACTAGTATTTCAATAAAGTTTGAGTGACAAAGATATCTATATATTTATATATTTAGTTTTCATTTGAATGCTCATGAATCACAAAAGTTGGTCTGGGCCTTCTCAAGTCTACAAGCTCCCCATTTCACCACAAACCGAATAATAATAGAACATTCAGATGCAAGTTTCAGTAGATTTTCCAAAATTGGAGATTAAATTGAATTAATAAAACTTAAAACTTTTTGTGAAATCAGTGAGCCACTACAAAGACTAAACAGGCACATGCCTTTCTTTTACTGTCCTACTGGTTCCTTTATTCCACACAACCAGAATCAATCTTACAACCCACTAAGATCAGTAAGATCTCAGACCCTTTTCAAAATGTGGCGCTTCATTTCAGAGGCGATCTCCATGATTTAGCTTGAACGTAGCATTTTAGATTTTGGATTTTACAAAGAGCAAACGTGTGAATATACACGCACAGTAGTTTATCCTCCAGGGACTGTACATTTTATGCAGACTTATGGCTCACTATGCTGTTAATTCGCACGAAAAAAGACATTTGCACATCAATCAGTAAAAACCGTGCATTAGAATCTGCCAAGTCACTGCCGCTCTCGAAAACTTCCTCCATTTGTTATTGACTTCTGAGTTGTAATTTGTCTGTACTTTTAAGAGGAATCAGCGTTCAGAATATCCGCGTCATCCACACGTTGATCAAACTGAAAAATTAAGTCTACTAGGTTATCTGTTCCTCCTCTCCTCCCAGTCCGAGGTTGCTTTAAAGTCGAAGCATCTTGATTAGATTTCCAGCATCTCTTAATTTCATTAGCCGAGTAAGATTTCGATTTATTAAAGTTTGACATGGTGGCGAAAACAACACGTGTTTCACTCTCGCAGCCGAACCCGCCGCGCAGGATGAAATTGGTTTCACGGGAACCGAAGCAGATGAGGCGTGTGGCTCATCAGTGATCGAATAAGCTTCTTTCTCTTTGGAAGCTTCTGCTCTCATACTGAGGGCAAATTCGCGGAGGAGATAGATGTTGGTCACGTGCTCTTCATCTTCCAGAACACAAACAAATCTCTTATTCAGAAGCGCAAATGTCTCTGTGACGGAGATCAGTCATTGTACGGGAGGCTTTACTTTTCCTCAGACAGACGTCAGTCTTCATACATGACAGGCGACACTAATACCTCAGCCTCATCAAATATGCATGGAAGGGAAGTTGATGATAAACAACAACAAGACAGGCGAATAACTAAGCAGGAAGCAATAAGAATGTAGACAGATTGCTACTTGAATAGTTTCCTTTGTGTTGCGAACGACGAGGGTTTGTGTCCGGAATGAGAGGCGCTTATTCTTTGTTTGATGTCTTTTCTTTTTTTTTTTTTTTTTTTTTTTCTTTTATTGAAACCATTCTGATGCATTGTAATTCATCACATTTCAGTGGGGTTGCATAATATCCATTACATAACAAAAGTCGCACAGAAATAGCAATCTTTTATTTTCGCTGATGGCCACGAGTAGGAGCACTTATAGTGCAGAAGAAGAAGAATCACAACCAGATAGAATCATCCCGTGGTGAAACAAAGACGATTACATAAGCAAGAGGAGTTGCTTGTGCCAGAGATATCCTCCTTGTCTTCCTGTGTGCAGACTGGACTTATCATATTTTAATGACATGGCCCTTCTACTAAAAATACAGAACTGCCAGGCTTAGTAAAAGATCACAGATATCCTCAATTCTGAACAGTTGTTAAGGACATATATTGCTCTTTCATCTTTTTGTTATGCTTTTGTAATAGAAGCAGTAATAAAAGTGTTCCTCCTGTAGATCTTGGAATTGATTTTGCTGTTTTTCAAGAAATGACGTTTTCATGCTTTTCTCGTGAAAACGGTTTTGTGCTTTCGTTTCAGAAAAGTTTCGAGGTGATAAAGCAACCTTTTGGAAAACGATGCCCATTTACATAGAAATGGCAGAAATGCTGAAGACCATGTAGTTAGTGTGCCAGGCCACAAGTTGCTGCCGTTAATTGTGTTTGTGATAAAACCTCACTCGTATACGTACAGAGAATAATACACTAAAAACAGTAACAATAGGAGTACACAGACATTTGTATAGACAGATGGACCAAGTCAAGTTGTTGTTACGGGTCAACTATCAAACTACGAAGTCCCAGGAGAATATGAACTGGGAGCCATGATGCTCTAGAGGCTGCCATTGTTGATATTCTCCATTTACTCGCACGTGTGCAGAAGAACTGTTTCCAACGGCCGTGGAGCGTTTCTCTGGTTGCCCGGAGATGGAGTCAGAACGTTGAGTTGCATTTTCAGTGGCTCCGGGTACCGTTGTCTTTTAAACAGACACCCAAAACACAACAAAAGATTTAGTTTTCACTTGAAGATATTAAATAGGGCCTTAGTCAATGCCAACATACAGGGAATTGGTTAATAGGAGTGATCCCAGGAATGCAGTGATAAATCTTTGTAAGATAAAAATTAACGGAGTTGCCAAACGATCTTTTAGCAGATGTGAGTGATCTCCCTCTCATCTCCAAAGAGATGAACATACATGAACCTCAGTACTGTTATGTACTGAGTATCATGGAATGATACTAACAGATTCATCTAACAGTTTGACTTTTTGACTCGGTTGAGTTCAAATAAGATTTTCAAGGAACTGTAGCAGACAGGTGACCCTTCATATTATATTTGCCTTAAGTTCTTACGAAGTATCATGAAAAATTAATAGATGCAGACATGTTTTTATCAAACAACTATAAATATAATAAAGATAAAATGAAACTATAATATTTTGGACAACCACAGGTTTAAAAGGTAGGACAGTGGAGTGAGTATGTGGAAGGACCTACCCGTCTCAGCTGTGCTGCCATGTTTAGAGTTTATAGGATGATGTAGTTTGACTGATAGCCACTGTTTCCTGTGAGGATGTCGGCCTTACATGGGCTGTGGCCAGACAAATAGTCGTCAACCCATCACTGCGGGGTCATCGAAGTTGATTTCCTACATTATTCTGTCTGGACCTGTGTGGGTGTTGTCATGAAAACATCCTTCCATGGAGGATCTGACACCCATGACCGCTCGGACTGAATCACCCGCCCAACAAAGAGCCTCAGTTCTGACCTGGATTGATGAAATTACCATAAGTTAGGAAGGTATTCCATTTTAAATCATACAAAAGTAAAGTACTTATGCCTTCCTTGGTTCGAGGTACCACACACCCTGTGTTTGTGTGTGTTTTTGCCTCACCAAATTCGATTGTGCATTCAGGCCGACTCCTGTAATAATCCTTTTTGCATCCCTTACATGTCAAACAGAGCTGAATGAAGTAAGAATCCCCAGCCAATGGATAGAAAATTGCTTCAGCAGAGAACACTTAATCAGGTTTGTCTGATGGAGGAGAATGGTTTCAAAGTATTGATTGATCTTCTTGGAAGAAAAACAGATATCTGATTATCATCCAAAAAGCACATTGGAGAGCAGATGCAGGTCTGCAATCAATTGCCAGTTTACTTTTCTTCGAGATGAGGCCTGTTCTTTTTTTTGTCTCTTCCTCTGATTGGTACAATACATCATTTGTTTCAGTGTCTGAGTATTTCCCATTTGGCTCCACAAATAATAATAAGTCTGTCATCTATAAATGTTAAAAATCAGATCATGATATATACTTTTCATCCACAGTTGAGCATTTTGCATCAGTAAATGAATACAAAAATTGCTCAGTTTTCCTTGGAATTGTGGGATCGGATGTTGCACCAGGCTTCTTGTGAATAATTGTAAGGTATTTTGACTGGCTGAGTTATTCTGTCAGATTATTTTATGACCTATCTTTTTTAATATAATATGATAGATAACAGAACCGTACCACTGTCCACAGCAGCAATCCACATATTATACAAAAGGGGAGAAGGATGACACAGCTGTCAAGCAGCAGTCCCCCTCCCTGCAGCAGGGCTAGACTGCAGCTTTAAAACATTGCGGTGGAACATTGGGAGTCATATCCTCTTGCAAAACAAACATTGGTTTGACAGTACTTTGAGCCTGAAAATTAAAGCGAGGTAACATGTGGACTGTATCACAAGCAAAAATTACCATATAATCACACTGGAGCAATGCTGGCCCCATTCAACTCAAGCATTTGGAGATTGGCCTGCAGGGAACAATAACTGCTGAAAGAACATCCCCACTTAATGTGACGTCCAGCTGGGATGTCATTTTTTTCATGATCTATCAGGTGTTTTCTCTTATGGTGTTGTTCACTCATTTTTTAGTGTTTTGTTTTGGTTTTTCTTTTTGGTGGTGTTGTTTTTTTTCTTTTTTCTAGTGTTGCCTGTCGAGAACCCCCAGCTGAAACAACAGTACCAGGCTATGTGACATACCAATTACACAGGGCTATTAAACAATAGCTCTGGGGGCAGCTTCATGGTTATTGTTTGTTTGAGCTACACACCACGCCACAGAGTTGACATCAATATAGTTTTGACGAGTTTAACGTAATTGGTTGCTTGACAGTGGACTGGTCTATTGGAATAAGTCACATTTCATCGCTTATGCTTTTTCATTCGTCTTTCCTCCTCCGTTATACTGATGAATTGCATTATTGTGAGGAACAAACTAATTTAACAAGTCTTCCATGAAGATGTCTCATCCCATCTTTTCTCCGTTGAACACACTGGGTCATGTAGGCTGGCACAGGCTGGTAGCGTAATCATAAAAAGAATGTACGAGCTGCTCGGCTGAGAAAACAGGATGTCTAATGCGTGCTCGTGCCGATAACCCGAGACCATGCTGCTTTTCAAATGTCAGCCTTTGTTATTTCAGAATTATGTGCATTAAGGTTGTGTTTTTTCTCAGCACCTTCTTAATGTGAAGCAGTTGAAAGTTGGAGTTGTTTTTTTGTCAACTTTGATTGTTAAAGTTACAGTGCAGAAATTAGAGCCATATTTGTACTCAAACTCTAGAAAAAATAGAATCGAATGTTGTGTCTGTAAACCTTGCTATTTAATGTCTAGTTGTCCTTGAGAAGTGAAACTTTTGTGTTGCATTTTAAAGCCTTTAGGTTGGGATTGTTCCCTATAAGGATGTGATTTCAAGCAGTATAGCTCAAACAAACTCTCCTTTCAGACCTATATATCTTGAAAAAACTTTTAGCTCTGTTCCATTTGTGGAGCGTCAGTGCACTTAAACTCAGACAAAGCACTTTTGATTTCCCATTTTCCATCTTCACTGCGATGGTTCATAGGATTTTGGACTTACAGCTGGGTTTGATTCCGGGACGATATCAGTACCTTTATTCCTCATAGCTGAAACACCCACCGACAACACCAGACAGTAATTCAGAAATAAGCCCACTCTAATCCTTGTCATTGTGGCTCTGTGGTTTTGGGGTGATACGGGTCCATTTGTGGGTGAAGAGAGTACTGCACTGTAGGGAGGACAATCTTCTGCAAAGAGAAAGTTTGCCACCTAATGGAGACAGTCTAGCACTGCCTTCCTTCATCATTTTCTGTCACTCTCTTTGTGACCCAATGTAACTTTTTTACATCGGTTTAGTTGTGTGTTTTTTGTGTAAGACTGCAGCTGGAATCAACTGTTTATTATGTGCATTTGTTTTTATATTGACATTAGTGTTTCAGTTCCAAAGTTTTACATCATTTGTTTTGGTATATTCAGTTGATAATGACATTCGATGTAATACACATTCAGTCCTGTACTTTATATGGCCAAACAATGCTATTTATATAAATTTAGATTACATAAATTGCACACGAAATATGACCAACAAAGCATCTAGTAGTATTTCAATTCAGGAAAATGAGTGAAATTACTAAGCTTGAAAAGATTCTAATATAATCAGTTAATGATCAATTGTCATTTTTATTTTTTTGATACAGAAAAATCCTTAATTGCCCACCGACCCTACCCACCTCTGTTTGTAGCACATGCATGGAGACAAGCTTCATGCTCTAAAAAGCTCTAAAGTTGATTTAAAAAAAAAAGAATAATTCTGAACTTGTGTATATTTTTCTGGTTGTCTCTTACAGGTCCAGGTTGCTCCAGGTTTGAAGTCTAAGAAGAGTTTATTTTGGTACGACAGTCCAATCCAGTCGCTTCATGGAGGGCTTTCCAGTTCACTGACCCAAGAGGCTGCCCGACCGGACCAGCAGCCATGTCAGCCTGCAGCACCTTCACCGAGCACGTGTGGAAACCAGGCGAGTGCAAGAACTGCTTTAAACCCAAGAGTCTGCACAGCCTGTCTCAGAGCGGAGGGAAACCTTTCCCCGAGCAGAGGCCCCCTATAGCGCAACAGAACCCGCCTTCTACTGGGGCTAGAGCCAACCCTAATCTTACTACCAACACTCAGAGAGCCAGCAGCGGGTCGGCTCGCTCAGGCCACTTCCGTCCACCGGTGGCCAAGAAGCCGACCATCGCTGTGAAGCCCACTATGATGTTGCCCTGCTCCTCAACAGGATTGGATTCTGATGGCAACCTGCAGCAGCCACTAAATGTGATGGGACAGGGGAAGACATCAGCCTTCACAGTTTGGAATCATAATGGACTGAACCGTAAGCGACCCGGTGGGCCCAGCAACAACAATGAAGGAGAGGACGGCAGTGAGGAGATTGAAGGTTATGGACAACTTAGCCCGAGGACACCTAGTGGAAATAACAACAGTGGATTAACAGATGTACTCAAGGAAATTGCCGGTTTGGGCCCCGGCTGTAGCCCCACGCCCCTTTGTGGCTCCAAAGACTTGTTTTGGGGACGAATCAGTAGTTCATACCAACGGTCCTTGGAGAGAGGTCTCCCAGCCTCAAGTTGTCTGGCCATGGGAAGCTGTGGTAGTGGTTGTGGCAGCGGTGGTGGCACTGCTCAAAAACGTGTATCACTCAGTGATAGTACCAAAATCATCAGCACAGAGGGTGGTCGCTTTTGCTACCCAGAGTTTTCCAGTGACGATGACGAGGATGATGAGGATGAGGACAGTGAAAGGGAGGATGACGAGCATGAGAGCTGGGATGAAAGTGATGAAGAGCTACTCGCCATGGAGATTCGTATGCGAGGCCAGCCACGATTTGCAAATTTCCGCGCAGCCACGTTGTCTCCAGTGCCCTTCGCTGCAGGGAAGAAGTGGAATACTGTACCACTCCGCAACCGCTCACTGCAGCGAATCTGTGCTGTGGACTATGATGATAGCTACGATGAGATTCTCAATGGATACCCCTCAGTGGACTCCAATGGGGCTCCTCTTTCTTATGGCCCTCTGAACTTGCAAGGCAGTGGGTTTTTGTCAACTTCAGAATCTACAACTTCACCAGAATCATCGTCGTCACTACCAGACAATTCACACACAACTTCCAGCAATGGGAGCAGTTCTGTTTGTGCTCTTCGAAATGGATTACATTCTCCAACAACGAGTAAAACACCTGCTCCCTGTACTTCTCCAAAAAAGGAGTCTGTTAACAGAGTTCTGAGTCCAGCCAAAGTCACTGAAACACACAAAGCTGTCTTGGCCATTCGATTGGAAGATCAGGAGAGCAGAGAGGGTATGCCCATGCCCCAAGCCCTTCCGGGCCAACCAGTCACTATAAGTTTTAGCCCCACTGAGGAGCAAGCTAAACCATACCGTGTGGTGAATTTGGAAAAATCACTCATCTGTAAACCATACACTGTAGTTGATGTCTCAGCGTCTATGGCAACTAAAGATGATCAGACACCCGATTCTTGTCCTAAACCCAAAAACCTGTCAATGCCTTCCAGTCCTACATCATTCTGTAGCACTCCTGTAGTCCAGCCGTTGTCTCCAACGTCTCCTACTTCTCCATCTTCCTCTGTGATGCCAACATCACCCACATCTGCTGCTCCTTCAGTCACCTCCCGAAAGAAATTAGGCAGCATACAATATCAAGAAGTCTGGACCTCTAGCACAAGTCCTCGGCAAAAGATACCTAAAGTAGATATCGGGGTGGGGAGTAACCCTGGTCCGTCCATTGTGTCTCCACACTGCAGTCACAAATCCGCCCCCACTTCTCCCATCGCCGGCTTGTCTTCATCCCGAACTGTTCCTGTGAAATCCCCCAACTTATCAGAAATCAAGTTTAACAGTTTCAATAATGCAGGCATGCCTCCTTTTCCCATAATAATACGGGATGAGCCAGCCTACGCTCGCAGCTCCAAGAATGCTGTTAAAGTACCAATTGTAATCAACCCGAGTGCTTATGACAACTTAGCTGTGTACAAGAGTTTTTTGGGACTAAGTGGGGAACTGCCTCAGCCAAAAGGGGCAAGTAACAGGGTCACCAGCCACACTTATGAGGAGATTGGATCTTCTGACAGCGTCCAGTCTTCGTCTACAGAGAAAACTCAATCTGGGAGAGGCACATCAGAGCGAGCCTCTTGTGAAGAGACGAAATTTCCACTTGAAGCAGTGTCAAAAGTACCAATTTTACAACCAAGAACCACTACAGACTCTAGCACTGTGACAAGCACTGTTATTAGCTCCACAGTCGGGGCTCTTTCTCCCACTACATCGCCAAATTCTCCTGTCAGTCTTGTCATTACTGCAAACCTACTTAAAGCCAGCACTACTGCCAATACTGTTACAAATACCTACAAGACAGCTGGAGATTCTTCTTGCAGTAAAGATAATGATATGGGCTTACCTCTGTCTCCGGGGACACCCATAAGCCATAGAGAGGAGGCCAGCACCGTGCTTTCCCAGATTGTGGCCTCTATCCAGCCTCCTCAGTCTCCTCCAGAATCTCCATCAGCACACACAAAAACTTTCAGTTCTGAGGAGCTGTATGCCCTCCCACCTGACGCCATGAAAGAGACCCTCACTCGGCCCAAATCTCTCTTTTCCGCAACTGATGGCTGTCTGTCGAAGCCAAAGAAAGACACACCCTCAAAAGTTTTGTCCAAATCCCAGAGTGCCTCTGCTGCTGTCCCTCTTTCCAGCCCCAGGTCAGAGGCCAACCCTCCGTTCCCTCCACCAAGATCTACATCCTCCCCTTACCACGCCACTAACATTCTCCAGAGACATTTTGGTAACTGGACCAAGAGCTCTGGCTCCAGCTCTCCCATACGACCCAATGAAGGCGAAGCAAGTCCAGGAGGGGAAAGCAGGCGTCTTTCAAATGAAAGCTCAAAGCCCAAACGCTGGATCTCGTTCAAGAGCTTTTTCCGTCGTCGAAAAGACGAAGATGAACAGAAAGAGAAGGCAGAGAGAGAGAAAGAGAAGGGGAAGCTGGTTGGTCTTGATGGGACAGTCATCCACATGCTCCCACCGCCACCAGCGCAACATCAGCATTGGTTCACTGAGGCTAAACCAGAAGACCCCACCCAGAAACCAACCATCATCTTCACCTACAAACCAGACAGTACCGGCGGCTCTGGCGACGGGGAGGGAGAACTGCGTGTGGAGGAGTGCAGAGAAACTTCACTACTGACATCCGATGAAAGCAAAGAACCTCGAGCAGCGAGCCCAGGGCAAACATCTTCACACACCACTGGAGTGGATCTCAACAGCAAGGACCTCAGGTAATCATCTAATGTTTTCTTAACTTTCTTTTAGACTGGTATGATGGGAGATTCTTTTAAAATATATGTATAAACTGTTGGAAAAATGCTTCATGGTTTCATTAGGATATTGAGCCCGTGTTCAAAATATCAAGCTGCTAAACTTAACCCAGAGGACTCCTCTGTAATTTTCTTGCTAATCTCATGACCAATGTGACCTGGTTGCTGTGGATATGGATTTAAGTAGTTATTAAAATTTGGTGAACAACATTTGCTTGATGTGCAGGAGTAGATATATGACCTGTGGGATCATGGCCCCTCTAGCAGGAAGCACTTAAAGGCTGTTATTAAAGCCCCATTAAAAAAATAAAAAAAAAGAACCTTAGCATTAAAGCTTGCGCCGTAAGAAAGCTGTTTTCAGCACATGAACAATTTAAGAGCAGCTCCAAGGTTAGAATAATACTGATGCAAGTGAAATACTATTCTTACTCTGGCTGTTTTTTGTAATGTGTTTAAAGCCCAATAATTTAGCGCGTTCATTCACATGAAATTAATTCACACATTCTCTTCATAGATGAACCCCTGCTGATCTAATGCATCATTGTACATGCGATGCATGCTATCATAGATACCATCATAGATTCCTATCAGCACCCTCATGAGACCCTCCTTGGAATGAGAATCCTTGGCGTTTGCCAGCTGCTTCTTTCCCAGTCATAAAGATTCCCTCATCACAGATTCTATAAGTGTTTGATGTTAATTTGGTGTGTCCGGTTGCACAGGCTCTTACGTCGAGGCTGCCTCCTCCATAATGGTATCTATTACCAACACAGCAGGCTCAGCAGTTCTCCCTTCAAGGGGTGGAGATCAGTTTGCATAGAATCACACAGTGAATTCCGATGAAAACTCTTGAAAATGTTGCCTCCAATGTCAGATTCCCTGCAGCTGTTCTAAGTGTAAATCACTCACAGTAATCAGTCTTGCTAGTGTAGCATTTTGTTCTTGGATAACATTTTCATTATTTGTCTTTGCCCTGTTGTTACACTTGGTGTGCCACGAGCCCGGTCTCCTGCAGCGTGACTGATGTTGCAGATAAAGATAGCTGTGCTCACTCCAGATACACAAACAAACATTTTCTGCCCTAAGTGTTATTTTTGTGTTGATGATAATCAGTCAAACATGTGATGCAATGACCTAACAAAAGAACAACGCATGAAGAAGTGCTTTTAATCATGGGACTGACAAATATATCTCAAGCACTGTATTTATATGGGTTCTCTATAACATGACAACACTTCAGAACCTTCAGTCAACTGGAGACATTTCCTCAAAAATAGAGTATCACGCTATTAGTCCACTCATTAGTAGTTAAGCTGTGTAATGCTGTGTAAGCCTAGGACATTCATTTTCCAGAGGGTTCTTTCAGCGGAGGTTGTTGAACTCATTTCTGCTCAATTATCAGGTGTCATCTTATTTAAAGCTCTGTTACATAGTTTCAATTCCTCTTCAACATTCACCCTGTCCTTTTATTTTTCTGAGATGTTTTGTCTGTGAAGATTTTAGCTTTGCTAGCCAACAAAGAGAAGATGGCTGAAGATAAGTGCACTTCCACGAATGGTCGTCTTTGAAATAATACATTTAAGCAAAGTTGAGAGAGTGAGATGGTGGTGACAATACCGAGTGCACCAGTTCATCCCTTAAGACCCCAGGTCATCCAGAAGTTATCGTTTTTCTAGTGCTAATATTCAACCGAGGCCTCGTCCTTTGTGGCCATACCTGGTGCAACTCTTCGATTATGTATTCACAAATAATCTTAACCAAAAGCCCCGGCCACTCCAGCTGTGAACTCTGAATGTGAGTACCAGCCATCATACAGTGCTTGTAATTTAATTAATTCCACGTCGACCCTTACAAAAGCTAATCACCCACAACGGAAATGTGGTCGCACGTTTTGACCACCTCCATAAGCTGACATCTATTTTTTTTCTTGTCTTACTCCTCACGCTAACTCCATGTTGTTCGTGCCTTCTAGGTTGTTGTCAAGGTGCACGGCTCCACATCATCACCCTTTCTGTTTTTGTGTAATTCTGCTCTCCATGTCACCTTCCTGCAACATTCTCTTCTGAGCCCAAAGCACTGTGAACTTGTAAATATCTCACTCCTCCATCCTGTCAAGACATCGGCCCAATTCTGTCTTTTCTCCCGCTTTCCTGCTTTCTCTTTTCTTCTCCTTGAGCTTCGGCTCCAGACATCTTTTCGTTCTTCCTCAAGCTCCTGTCTCTTGTATTTGGGAGAAAAAAAAGTGCCAAAAATATCAAATGTCTGGCTAATGCGGTGCTCTGGTTTAAAATGTTATTCATGAGTTTGACTCCAGAAAATACAGGCGATCAATCAGGATGAAGTTTACCCAATAAGTGATTATTTTCAACAAATATGTGTTTCCACTAAATTGGAAAAAAAACAAAAAACTGACCAGGTTCCAAGTTTTGAATTCCTTTCTTATATTTAACACAGAATATCATGGGAGAACTATCTTAACAACATGATACTTAAAAGTGTCTGGCAAGTAGAACATCCATGGACTTTTGGTTTTGATGCTAGAATAACTGAAGACTGATTATGTCTCGTAATTAGTAATAACAACAATGCTTTTTATTTATTAGTGCCTTTCAAGACACCAAATGTCACTGCACACAATAAACATGTTAAAATACAGCTTAGAAGACAAGATTCAAAAACCTTTGTGTTGTGTAGACCATCATCAACATTGGACGAAAAGTAAGAGCTGAGTGTCTTTTGTATAGCAGTGAAATTGTACATTATATTTACTGACAATATGGCCAATCTGGGAGAACATAAATAATGAAGAGGATGCAGCCGACAGACCCCTAGGGGACACCAGAGAAGAGGGGAGTTGGTTGGGATGTAAGAGTTTTTAGCTGAACGAACGGAATCTGACAAGAGAGATGTGGTTTGAACCAGTCCAGGGGTTTGTTGGATAATCCAATGAAAGCCAGCCGGTGGAGGAGGAAGGAGTGGGAGATGGTGTCAAAAGCTGCTCTCAGATTGAGGAGAAAGAGGTTTAGTCAGGAGCAATCAGAGGGCTGTTGGTGACTTGGATGAGGGCTGTTTCTGTGCTGCGATGAGGATGGACACCAGACTGTCCGTAGACATTATTGCAGGAGACAGTGAATCTGAGAAGCTGCAGTTGTTTCCAGAATGTTTAAAAGAAATGGAAAATTAGAAATTGGATGAAGTTTATTGAACCTATTGGGGTCAGAGCCAGGTTTCCTTAGAACTGGGGTTCTAGCAGCAGATTTGAGAGATGGTGGAACAAAGCCAGAGGTGAGCGAGGATCAGATGTTGGTAGTTATCAGAGGTGAGATTGAGGAGATGCATGATTTAACTAAACCATTGATTTAGTGTTTGTTGAAATTGTATGTTATTACAACATATTGACACACTCCAAATACAAACACAGGAGCCTCTGTGGAGTTGTGCTGTCAGCCAGTAATATTTAACACCTCACTTTCAAGTTCAAGGACATCTCACCTTCACTTCAACCCAGTGTTGTCTTCACACTCATCATTTACTCAGTTTTTTTTTGTTGTTTTTTTTCTGGCCACAGCTGTTTAGAGCATTCCCTTGGAACTGGTCAATCAGTTATCAGCTTACAAACAGGTAGTGACATATACCTTTGTGTTCACCCACAAATAAAAGCTGTGTGATGACACCAGCAATTCTTTGGGTGTTGGGGAGAAAAATCCTCATGCCTGTTGTTTTTTAGGCAAACCGGTATTGAAATGACTACCAGTTAATCTCACTGTTTATATTGGTTGGACAAAAAAAAAACATCCTAACGATGTCAATGAACGTATTTCATCTGCTTTTTGTGTGTTTCTCTAGTGGCGTTGCAGCCTCACTGTAATCCTTATCTCATGCTGCAGCGATTTCAATAGTTTTGTATGGACAAGATACATCTCTTGATATGGTTTCACGTGGATGGAAAATGATTAGAGATCCTTGTGGACTGGGTCTAAAACATCCCAACGGTAAAAAGCTCCAAAAACACATGTTTTTTTTAATTGATGGATAGTTCCATATATGTTTTTGAATATCTTCCCTTCAGCCTGAAGTTATTTGTCTGGTGTGCTAGTGCAGTGGGCATTGCTTGGTCTAACTTCCTGTCCCACTGATTACTTCTTTGGAACAAATGGCATTTAAATCTGTTTTACTGAGATCATGCTAGTTACATAGTAAGTAATAGGAATCAAGTTTTGATTTCGTTTTGTTTTTCGTCCAGGGTTTGTGTCCGTGACTATTATTATTGGCAAATGTTTTATGTTGTATCTTCTACCATATTAGTCATGTTTCATAACTTTTTTAACAGTCTGATCTGTGTGGATACATGGGGCAGTGATTCAAACAGCGTGAACCAGTGACCCTGTCATTCTATATGCCATTTGTTTTCATTGGCTGGTGAGGGGTTAACTCTTCCGCTGGGTTCTTTTTCCTGACTGGAAGCTGTTGTATTGGCCAATAGTGGGCGTGCTCTCCAGTACAGACAAACACACACACACATTACCTTAGACAGGTAAGAACGTTCAAAGAGGGAGAAGTAGAAGAAGACAAGTACAGTCTGCGCGTTGAAACAGACTGTGTTGGTCTTAACAGCAGGGACACTCACATTCCTTTGATTTTGCTCTACCGAGGATGTGATTGCTGCCATTCACCTTTCGTTCAGGGTGTCTAGATGGGAAGCTGTGTGAGCCAGTACAGTGGGTAAGAACTGAAAATCAACTGTTTCCTACATTGTTTGTAAACTGTGACCACCGAGGTTATTTGAAGTCATGTTGACCTCGCAGGGAAGGACAGGCTTTCAGGTTAAATGATCTGTGTTTTGATTGAGGGGTTCTTCATTCCCTGCGCTCAGGTTGCTCCATGCTGTTTGAACAAGTCAGGTCCTGACATTGAAACGTGTAGCAGCCATAAAGGTATTTATATTGTCAAGAGTTCTCTTAAGGTGTGTATCCGCTGTGAATGACTTCCTCATACAGGATTGTGTGGCACAGATAGCCTGTGTGTTTTAGTGTTCTTTTGAGCAGTTATATGGCTGATAGTTAACGGTTGATTGCTTGGTTGTAAGTAGATCTTTGAATCTAAAGTACAGGACAAGGAAGAGTAGGAGAGGAAATCGATTGTTCAAGTTCAAACAATCAAACAGCAGATTTCTGTGCCAAGCTTAAAGCAGTCCATTATAGCACAGTGATGTGGATGTTGTTGTTTGGTTCGTAATTGCTTCGATTTTTGTTTTCATGGTCCTTGTTTTCATTTAGATTTCAACATTGTGACGATCCCGTTATTGTAACTGTCTCCTGTTGGCACGGCAGCGATGCAATGTGGTAATGTAAACGCTGATCAAGTCTCTTCAATGCAGACGCAAGGGCCTTGGGACCGCCACACATGAACCACAAACATGTCAGATGTGATGTTTTTCTCAGACACATCGCCCCGAGGTAGCAACAGGGTGTTTCAAACCACATCAGTCACAATATTATCAGAGTTGAAAAAGTTGTTTGTCTTCATCATCAGTAATCATGTGAACTTGGAGTTGACTTTATCAACTGTTAAAGCAAATGGACAAAATTTTGAGAGCACTAGAGTGATGTAACGTTGAGCACTGTTGCCTGACAACAAGAACTTTCCTGTTATTAACCTGTTGGCGTATTGGTGTGGAGTTCTCCTTGTACATGTGTTGGTAATGTCTGGTTTCTCCGTATTCCATCCTTCATCCATCCATCCAATGTGACCCTTACTTTGTAGCCTGAAAGTCAGGGTACAGGTCACCTTGAAGGTCATTTACAAGCCAGCATTTAGCATGATTGTCCATTGTTAGCTGGCATTGGCATACATAAAATTAATGGACGAATTATTTGACCTTTTTGTCTTCTCTTACGCCTTCTTTTCATTTCTCTTCAAATGGCTGTGATTATAATGTTCTGGCCCAGCTGAACGGTTGTGCTACCTGTGTAATCTATGATAACTCCATTGTTAACACCTGGAAAGTTTGCTTTCTTCACAAATCATTGTTATCGATAGATTTTCAGCTCAGACTTCTTCCATGAGGTGAAACACCCAGTAACAAAACACCTTTTGTGTCTCCTATTTGAGCTGTACTTTGAGAGACTTTTTCTAATGTTCCCATAAATCTTTAGTCACATTAGGAACATGTGTCATGATTGTTACAGTCAAAGGATATGACACATTGGGATAATACAGATATCACCACCTGCCGGCAACACCCATAACAAGGCCCGAGGCAGTGAAATTAGCTGTGAACTTTTTGTGACTCCTTCCTTCTCCCTTTTCTGTTTTTAATGTCAAATCTATCAGTATATGTGGGATGAGCGTGCCAGCAAGTTGAGTAATGTCGCCACAACAGCATCAGATATTCAGATGAGCTGGCAGGTTCAGCCACTTTTACAATGGAGGTCAATATATACTGTCACTGAAAATGTGACACAAGCAGGGTGGCCCAAAACCCAGCTGGTTTGAAGCTGTAATATCGAGACGGGTCACATTTAGACTCTAATCAGATCGGGGGTCAGTAACCAGGAGTGTCTGCTTTATTCTGAAGTCACCCGATCGCAGGTACAGAGGGATATTATCACTGAGAGTTACAATGGGTCTTTTTTTATATAGTTTGAAGTTAATGTTAAACCATATTAAAGGGTTTATTGAACAGCATTATTACTTCTGGATTTTATATTTCCCGTTTCAATGTTTTTGTTCATTTTGACAAGCAGGATGCTTCTTTCAACTTGAGATATATATGAATGTTTCACTGTAGTTTAACTTGGCGCAAAGTCATTTTTGGATTTGTGAACTGTATCGAAATATATGCGATAGTGAGATCCTGGTGGTTGGTTGTGGTAGAGGCCATAGATAAAGTTGTCTAAAAAAAATTGAGCTGAACTAAAAACCAACTCCAAATCTTAAATTGCGTATGGGACGTGAGCTGAAACTTGAGTAGACCTCAAACACATTTTTCTTAGATACATGTTGGTTGTTGGCCTATTTTTCATATTGGTTTTGAATTATCTCAAATTTAACAAAGTTACACAACGTCGTCAACTTTAGTTCAAATGATTTAAAAATTCACATAAATTATCGACAAGTTCGGTTTTTGTGTCAACTATTAGTTGTAACCTCGTGCATATTTTTTTTTACTTTTCTCTGCATGTGATATTTCCTGAAAGATTTAGCAAGATATAATGAAAATGGAATAAGTGCAGTTTTTAAACTTGCAAACCCGTCCATGCATATGTAAAGTATTGACAGCCCTTCCCACTGCAAGTTACACAAACAGCCAAATGAAAACTGTGTTTTGATCACATGATCCTCTCCACCCGATTTGATATTAACTAGAAACCCAAGCTGTTTCTGCCCAGCTGTCATTAAAGTGATAAAACAAAAAGCAGCAACTTTGTTCCTTTCACGCCAAGTACTGTGGCATTTTTTTATGTCTGACATCATACTGAAATATAAACCATTGATATTTTTTATGAACTGGATATATTTAGTCACAAAGCCATATATTTGTCAATACAATGTAAATTCTGAAAGAGGAAACTAAAATCAAAAGAATTATCTTTTATAACAGATTTTTTTAAACAGATTCCAGAAATGCTGAGTGCTGGACATAAACACAGTGTCAATTAATCCAAGTGCTGTTTTTACTTTTTAACTGCTCTCCATCAATAAAGTGTACATTTACTACACAGACGGAGACACATTTCTTTCACACAACAGATACTGAGTGGGCCAATGCGATGAAGAAAGAGCGTTTCAGGGTGCTTCAATGTCTACATCTTACAGTTCTCTGCATGCCAGTGTGTGTTTGGTTGTATGAATAAACAATGATGAGTTCAGTCAGTTGTTACCATGTGAACAGGACCCTAGTGTTTAGCTCAGAACATTTCTATTAATCATAATAAAAACGGCTCCATGGAGTCGGTGAAGTTGTACCTTCAAATGTTAAGTAGCGTGGGTCTATGCTAGACTTTTCTGAAAGGACAATACAATGATATTGTGATGCTCGGAGTTCCCGTGGGAGAAACTGTAGCGCTGTCACTTCCCTCCGAAAACACACATGGACCAGACTGCCCGGGCTACTCACATCCCTGTCAGCTCATGCCAGATTGAGTACACAGAGTCTCCTCGCAGTGTCCCCAGGGCTTTCACACCGTGATCGGAGCTGCTCTGGACAATCTGAGCTCTCACAGTGATAACTGTAAGACATGACCCACATTTCTCCTACCCACAACTCAAGCCACCCCCCACCAGTACATTACAGGAATATCATCTCCTATTGTAATGGGAAAGATGATGTTTTTACCTTCTGTGTATTAGCTAAAAGATGTTTTAGTATTTGTACTGTGTTACTGTACATAAGCAGATTTTTCTATTTATTGTTGGATATTACATTTTAAGTCAAGGTTCATTTAGGTGCTTGTATTTATTGCAAGTCATATTATCATAAACCTGTCATCACATTACATGTTATTGATCTCACGTAGCCCTAGTGTTTACCAATCAGTGGTTTTAACAAGATGGCTTCACAAGTTAATTAAACCTGCCCGCAGCATTGAACGGGTCCTTGCATCCATACTGGTCAGCGATTGAAAGCATGTCCCCCAGGTGGCGCTGTGGATAACAGTGTGTTTTGGCCTACGGATGTGATGAGGGCCGACTGGGACCGTACTATTTCAGGTTTCAGACTGTGTGTAGCATGCACTGGTTACTTATGCAGCAGTTACAGTCCATCCAGCAGGTAGCGCTCTCACTGTGAGAGCGCTACCTGCTGATTGGTCTCTGGAATTCATCGGTGCGGGACTGTAATCACACGTGAAGTTTCAGACAGATTGCAGCGTGCAGGGTAGAGTTACACATCACTTCCTTTTTTACGCCCTTTATGTTTTTAGTTACATTTTAATACGTTTTCATCATGAAGGCCTGTTGCATTTACTGGCCATAATTTAAGGTCTCTATGAATTATGCCTAGGAGGCCCTTGTTTCACAAATGTCACGTAGAATGTTGGGTTTAGGGTATGGGTGTCAGCAACATTTTTGTGTAGCCCGACGTGCTTCATATGTCTACTATATTTCATGGACAAAGGTGAAACGTGTAGAATGTGTTTCTTGTATTGCAGCAGTTAGCCCAGTAGAAGAAAGTACAATAAAGATAATAACAATTCCTTGCGTTCCAATAGGGTCTCGCCCGGCTCTGCTCGGGCTTTGATCCTAATTAACATACATTCTACAACCTGTGTTTAAAAAATAAATAAATAACTTTTTCTATGTAAAGTTAATATGTACCTTTACTTTATCTTCACACAAGTAAGGAATGCGAATACTTTTGACTACTAGATATCTAGTTGCTTATTCTCCAGGATGTTCTTTCATTCAGACCTGGAGCTTTGTTAAATGACACCAGCTCAGTAATGAAGCACATTCTCAATGGCCTCTTAGAAATTAAGCCCCCCTCCGTCACTGGGGCCAATTTCAAAACATGTTACCGTATCACACTTCACTCTGTTTTTTTCTTTTCTTTCTCTTCCCCTCAGGCAACATATGCACAAAAGCCCCCACATTTTCAGCTGCTCTATCTCCCATTCATCACTCCCGAGATTAATCTGTCCGATACAGCAGAGCAGATGCAGATTAGAGAGGCTGTGAGGGGAAAAAATAACTGGAAAGATATGAACATTGTTTTGTGTGTTTTGGTTCATATCCTGTTTTGATAAGACATATTTATCTGGCTTTGACAAAGTGAATGTCAGCAGATTAAAGACTTTATCAAAAGTAGTTTTGTTTATGATCTTGCACCACAGCAGCTTGCAGAGGTGTAATAAACTGAAACCCATGTCAGTTTACAGTCAGTGTACCAGTGCCATAATAACCCGTGTGAAAAGGAGGTAGTAAAGCCAGATGTAAATATGTTGGTAATGTCGTAAATGTTCTACATTTTCATAGCTGGGTGCCTTTCTCTGTCTCTCTCTTTCTGTGTCATGTGCAGCCAGGCACCGGCCAGCGCCAGAGACCGGGAGCTGCCTGCTGCCACCCCCCTGCCTGCCAGAGTCAATCTGGGGCTGGTGTTTGGGGAGGTCGAGGACGGCCACGCCAGCAACCATGTCGCCAGCGAAGGCAGCGCCAGCCTCGGAGAGCCCGAGGAGGATGGAAACCACTCCCATCACTCCCACTCTCCGGCCTCCAGCCAGTGCAGCGCCACCTACAGCAACCTGGGTAAGGAGAGAAACATAAAAATGGAGGAATTCAAGTTTTATTTATGAAAATAAATCATGAATAATCCCAAAAACATACTGAAATGTCTAAATGTGATTGTTCGCCAGGTGTGCTTATGCTTAACACCCAGTATTACCTGACTTTGCTTAACTGACTTCTTCACGAGAAGAAATAATTGAGGAGATATCCTCTCACTGCCACCGAGTGACTGAGATGAGAAGAACAAGTTGCCACTGTGGCTCCCTGAACAGGAGCCTTGACCCCCAGCACCTCCCACTGCTGTCTGCATGTGAAGTTATCTTATGAAAAGGATCGGTCAAAGGCATGTAAGACAGATGCATGAAGTTATACACTTTTTCAAGTGTTTCTTTTTATATATATTAATCATAATAATGCCTTACAAGGACAATCTTCTGTGGAAAAACGACAACCCCGCATCCCCCCCCGGTCCCCACTGTCCCCACGGTCCGCATTCCAAATGGAGCTCCAGAAGCTACTGACACTTGCCAGAGGAGGAGCAGGGCTATAGACCTATATAACATAGTTATACAGAAGACCATAATAATACATAAGACTATGAGCAGTCTACTTTTAAATTTCTCTTTGCTTCATGTCTTTTTCTGCATTTTTGGTGTATATGGTGAGTCACAGCGCCCCTAAAGGTCTGGCCTATGTACTACATACCCTGAAGCCTCGTGTTAAGCAGTGTTCATAGTGACGTGTGGACGGAATTTTTTTCTAGAAGGCCAGGGAGAAAAAAAGGTTGTTTTTCCTCGTGTGGATGTGCACTTAGTCGATGGATGCCACGACTCGGTGTTCTTCAGTTGGTGCAGTTCAATCCCTCCGCAGTACCAGATTTAACTTCTCTCGAGCATCAGCACCCTTCTTCATGTGACGAGTCATAATTTATTCCCCGTTAAAACAGCTGGAGCTCAAAACCTCCACACGTCTTGCTGCCTGGAATAACTTGAAATATGCTTCTTCTTTTTTGGGGATAGTTGGAAGTGGGTGAAGTTTGCTCTAGTGTTACTGCTCTAGTTTTTGTTCCTGAAGTTTTCACAGATTTTATTTAACTTGTAAGCAATGTGCTGTATATGGATGATCACTCGTATGAATGCCTTTTGTTCCCGGAAAAAAAGTTTATGGCATTGTTGAAGTCCAGTCCAAAAATATGTTAATGGAAAAAGAAAAACAGTCAGAGGCACTTACATGCTTACTTATTTTTAAAGTATTATATTTAGAGTTCTGGGGTCACAAAAGCAGCATGTTGTAGTATGTTTCAGTTATCAACATGGCAGATGTTTTTGCGTTAGCTGAGTGGAAATAAACGATACGTCACATTTCTTTTGTGAGAACAATTTAAGTTTACATGCACAGGGAACGCTATAATGAGGTGTGTGTATGAAAAGTTTGAAAGATGTTGTGTACATCTCTCTTGGAAAAAAAAAAACTCTTGTACCTTTTATTGCAAAACCTTTAAGGTTCGAGATATGCAGATTTGAGGGGAATTCTCACAGGTATGACAATCCCATATATTTTGGCAGCAGAGGTTGGGTTTTTTGTTGTTGTTGTTGTTTGGCTGAAACTTGAAGTAACATATATCAAAATATACCAGTTACTACCAAGTGGGACCACTAGGTGTCCCTGTATGACAACAGAAAGCTGCAACAGTACCACAAAAAAACTCATATTACGACTGTATTTAAGTGACAAAAACTAAAAAAAACTACACAGCAGAATTGAAACTAAATATTATGACATGCAGCACAGAACAAATGGGGGGTTTTTTTGCACTTGACAGAAGATACTGAGTATCTTCCGAGTACTGAGGAGATGCTGACTTAAGGTACTTGAAAACATTTGAACTAATAAATTCTATCACTATTTCATGGATAAAGATTTTGTATTACGGAGCATGTGCGACATGTCGGTCCGGAGTCAGCTGCGGAAGAGTTGGACACTTTCACACAGCGAGCGCCATCGGGACCGGGCTGTTGCAGCAGCGAGGGGTGGGCAGAGTGAGAGGCAGGCACGGCTGTCAAGTACTACTGAGCGCTTCAGATATCAGTGTGAGTGAGTGAGTGTGTGTGTAGGAGATACGGCAGAGTGCGGGTTAGTGGAGAGGTGCATCACTGTGGACCTGCAGGGCTTATTTCCTCCTGTTATTCAGCTCCTCATTGATAAAATACTGGTGTGGGTTTGCAGTATTTCCTGTGTGAAAAAGCTTCCTGCAGGTTGTATGATGGGCTAATTTTACAAACACCTCAGTTTGGGAGGGGGCGTGTGGTCTAGAAGGTGTCGTGTTAATTTTGTGCTGCGCTTCTCAGTGGAAAATCACTTTAGTTCAGACACAAGTGGCTCGCTCGCTCCGTCCCTCCCTCCCTCCTCATCATACAGTACGCGTATGCTGGTGTTTTAATCACAGCGTCGGGCGGTAGGAAGCAGAGCGCTCGCTCGCTCGCTCGCTGGCTCTCTGAGAAATCTCCAGCTCTGGTGGGAGCGTGGAGCGATGGAAGCCTTTCTCTCTGCCTCCCCGCGCCACCGTCACTTCTGCACCGCATCTCGCTAAAAACTTTCAGTCGGTAGCAGAAACCAGGTAGGCTTTTTTTTTTTTTTTTTTTTTCTGCTCATCTCTCTCCTGCTTTCTTTTCTTTATTTCTTTCCTCCTGGTAATAAATCACTGCCACCCCACTTTGACCACCTCCATCCTCTCACTCCACTGATCTCGCCTCGTTGTTTCCCTCTTCATCCTCTTCCTCTTCTTCATCCTCTTAACATTGCTTCGTCCTGTTGAGGTGTGCCAGTCAGTCTTGTTGCAGTTGTGACATTCTCCTACAGCAACTAGTTTCTTGGTGTTGGTGAAATTTGGCTTCCGCAATTTTGAATTAAATGCTTCGAATATTTGTATTCCTGCACATATGAAATGCAGATCAAGAATAAAAGTAGTTTTTGAACGTCATAAATGAGTTGTAGCCTTTAATTTGCTCGCAGGTTTTGACATCTGTAATTTAATATGTGATCACTTATTGCAAAGATATATTTTGAGATTTTAGACAGTGATGAAATGATAGACACATTTCAATTGTTTTATATCAATGTGTG
>OMNM01008147.1:1083-15146 GCA_900302745.1 Parablennius parvicornis
TACATGAGGTGAAAACATGCACACGCACACACACACACACACACACACACACACACACACACACACACACACACACACACACACACACACACACACACACACACACACACAGGAGAAAGTACTCATGTCCATTACTGCCTAATGAGCCCTCCTATAGATACCACATACAGCTCAGCTGACTCACAGAGAGGATGGCGCGGAAGTGTGTGTATGTGTGCTTTAGAACAAGTTTCCGAATGTAACGAATACCTCAGGATTAGCAAAACACTCACCAGCTCCGTGTAACGTACCGGCAAGTGAGCAAAGAGACCAAAAGACGAGCACCACCGAGATCGACAGAGATATAAAAATTGAGAGGAAACAGAAGCAGCGAGCACCCTGGCTTGACTGAAAGAAGCACTTATAATGGAGAGATGGGACCACTGGTCTCCATGGCAACCTGTGTGTAAAGTAAGTCAGAAAAGGTGGTGGTGGTGGTGGTGCAGGAGGAGGTTGTTGAAGAGTGGTGGGAAGGAGGCGCTTTCGCCTGGAGCAGGGGGATGTGCGCCAGGGCGGCCTCCCCCAAGTAACCCAGCAGAGATCGATAGGTTGATTGGGTTCAGCTGTTCTGTGCCCACCAGTCTCTGCCCAGGGCCCGTCCAAAGAGATGACTGCTCACATTGTCTGCTGAACTACAGCGTGGCCTCCGAAAACCTCCGAGGAGCCGAGGGAGGCAGGGGGCGGCACGAGTGCGCGTGGAGGTGCTACAGAGTTTTCAAAAAAAAAAAAAAAATGAAGTGAAGTGAAGGCTGGTCTCAGGTGGGGGAGCAGAATAAAGTCGAGCTATGAGGATACAACAGGTGCTTGTTGGATACAGGGAAAGAAATATCTCTGAATGAAAATATTATTAAAAACGACTCGTTTTTGTCAAATAATTCTTATCTGATTATATGAGCACAATAAAACGTATTTACAGCTTTAAAGAGGGGTGGGGGTCATATACCAATGAAATATATTACATACTTTTTTCGCAACTCCAACCATCTCCAAAGTTCTTGTGTCCTTCCACTCTGCTCTCGTGTAATTATCTGGAAAGTTATCAAAGCTGAAAGACGTGCTATTATTATGGTAATTAACTGATAAGAAGACACATCTCAAGTCTGATTTACCTCTGTTTTTTGTTATATATTCAATGGACACATTTTGTGTCATGACATAGGGATCTTGGCATAAAAATGAAAGACTGCTGACTTTGAGAAGTAAATTGCAAACTTTTTTTTTTTTCTTACAATCTTGAAAACTTGTTTCACAATAGAATTGTATAGGATATAGATAGCAATAGGATGTGATCTGATTTTGTCACAGCGTATGTTTTAGAGTGTTCAAAGTACAGTTAAACGAAAAGTGATTGTTCTCCAAAATTAATCCAAGCATGGATACTCCGCAATCTTAACCGTACAAAAAAATATTATGATCTGACAAGTCTATATTTTATCATTTGAGAAGAAACGTGATGAACGAGCTGACTTGATCAGTCGATTGTTAACTGTTGATCCACTGAGGTGGTAATTCACGCTTACTTTATGTGGCGTCTCAAATGAAAATACATCATTTTTGTTTCCGAAGAGTTTTGTGTTTACACGGCATGGTATAAACCGGGCTATGAACTATTGAAATTTGAAAATTGGCGTCAGTGCTGGTTTCCTTCCTCCAGACTTGCATCGATGCAAATGTGAGTGTGTCAGTAACAGTAACCGAGGAACAAAAAGGCTACTCTTCAGTAAATAAGGTGGAATGGACTGGACTGGTTGACATTTCACTGGACAAACCATGACATTAAGGTCCCATTATTAATTCATTATGCTCGCATTTTAATGTGATGCTGTTACCAAGAAGCAAGTTAATGCTGACAGCTCTACTAATTGTTGATGTATCAGCATGTAATCAAATAAAGCGGTCAATAAAAACATCCTCGCCGCTCTTTGCTGGCTGGTTGTGGTATAGACCTTAAGCCTTCCCACGGCTAGTTTCCATAACTTATCATATATTTCCATCGCATAAATATAAATATATATATATATATAAAACCGAAAAACATATACTTCCTGGCAGAAACCCATAAAGGAATGGTTGGAAGGTGACTTGGACAGGAATTACAAGGTTTTCCATGTGAATCTGCAAAGAAGGGCAAGTTCTTGCCATCTTCGTTTTGGGCAGAGGACCAGGCCTGTGATAAAAGCTGCTTCAAACTTTGTTTCTCTATTATGACTCAATCCTCCACTCAGCACTTTGGTTACTTACTTAGAGGATATTGTACATTTCTATGGGAGAGAAGCACACTGACAGCTGCACATATGTGGTGTCCCACGAGATTTGACTGAATTGTAAAACTAGCAAACCCCAGGAGAATATGGACAGGGAGTCATGTTCATCTACTCACAAAAGACGAGAAGAAATATTTACTACTGTTATGGTGCGCATGTGCAGCAGCATTTCAGAAAAGCCTAATTTCCACTATTTACACAGAGAGAGTCAGTTTTCAAAAAGTTGGGTTCCCTCCCTGGTGTGTGTGTTGTTTATTGTACCTTTAAGTTAACGTTACTTCCCTTATGTTTTACAACGTTAAAGCCAAGCAAAGTTGTCTCCTGGCTATAGCGCTACACATTCCATAATAAACTCTTGTTAGCAGAGTGAATAAATGTATTACTGTTACGCTTTAACGTTCCATTATGGCCTGACCTTCACAGTCTGCTCTCTGAAGTCCACTTCAGAGCTCACCATAGGAATTACCACAAATCCCCACTCATAAAAATGTATTTCATTTCAAAAAGTTATAGTTTGATTTGGTAATCCAATTTGGGTTTGTGGTAGCTCAACTTTCTTAAAATATTCTCTTTAATTATATAGTCCAAAGTTTTCCTTCATCATCAAACTTAAACAATAAAAATTAATCATAAGTAATAAGAGCAATATTTCATTTACCATTCAGGTGACATTACAACTCCCAAAAGCATTTAGTATGGAGAGAATGAGGTGTTTTAATGCGCGAAAAAGCCAATGTGGCTTCTATGACCTTGATGTAAAACTACTTTTAAAAGGTGTCTCCTTTTAAAGAAGGATGTAGAGAGAATCGAATTGAGCTCATTTCACGCAGTCAAATTTATCTACAAACGTATTAAATGCCACTCACTGATGTTTTACAGGCCCAAAATGAAAAAGTTAAAGTTATTCCAATCCAAAGTGGCATCAATCATTGTGTCCAAAATACACATGCAGTGTTAAGATAAAGAAAAACAGTGGCAGCCACTTAAAAGACATAAATCACTTCCAGCAATGCAATCAGCTCATATTTGCTTAGTCTGAAGTTTAGGTTCCCCCTCAAACATATTTTTGCTTCTGTTTACTTTTCACCAGGAGTAGCTAAGACTTAACTTTGGAACCGTGTTATATTTGAAGCATAAAAAAGAGGAACCCATGATAAGTGGCGATGTCAATGTAATGCCACCATGTTGAAGTCGCTTCGTACTTTGCAACTCAACCTTAAGAGCTGCAGTAATCTGTGCAACTTGTGGGACTTTACTGGACCCAGACATCAAAATATGACTACTGGGAACATAGAGGCAAATAGCTAAAGACCTTAAGCATTATTAAGGCCTCAAATCAGTGATGTAAAAGCTAATTTTGTTTGTGAGCCATCTGCCACAAGACCTGACTTGTCAATATAAAAAACATGCAATCAGAATTACTTGTATTATATTCAGGGAGAAACAAATCACTAAGCCTTTACTCCACAATTTAATGATTGAGAGGGAAGAATTTGGAACTAAAGGTTTAGTCACTTCTGTTTCAGAGGGTGAGATGTGTGCAGATGATGGTCAAGTCATGGTGCTGCAATAAACAATATGAAATAACACTGTTTGCCTTGGTATCATTTTAACACCAATAATGTGAAAGAAAGGACTATTAAGCTCATTTCATCAAACTTAGGGTTACTGCACACACTAGGCGTCCGTACAATGGATCATTACCGTACTCAAAGGCGTAGTTCAAAGGCCAATAAATGAGTTTTAAAGGGTTATTTCACATTTTGGTGCATATGTCGAACATCGACATCACAAAAGTTTGAGTTGAGCCCAATTCCGCTTGCACTTTGGTATTTGGACTGTGCCCTTAAGACAAAAGGAAAAAGGCGCTAAGACATTTAAACCATGATTCAACCTTTAATGTTTGGTAGGATTGCTCTATTTGCAAGTGCAAATCCATTTAACAGTGAGGGTTCAGCAAACGTTATGTTGGACCATTTCCGTCCAACAAGATACCATTTTGCCTAAATAACATTTATAATTTATATCATGAACACTCAGTATGACACTCAGACACAGTTTAATCTTGAGAAAATTAGGTACAAACTATTATTTGTATATGCAATATTGCAGAAATAGGTGCATAAGTAGTGGATTCAGAAGTGTGGTCTGTGCTTGTGTAATTTCATCTAAATTACCTCACTCACCCCGGTGACATTTACCAATCTGGATACATTAGATTTAAGCTTTTAGATGAACTTTTTCCACCTCTCAGAGATCTTCTGCCTACTCCATTACATAGAGATGAAGGGGAATTTCTATTTGTCCAGCTTTAAACTTTGTAGAAATTTGAAATTAAAAACACTTAACACTAACATGTCAATCCAAAAGCGATGCCAAAGATATTCCAGAACTCTGCTGTCAAAAGGAATTATTTTTCTGCCTCAGGTGAAAACTGTCAAAAGAGTCTTAATGCCCACAAGAAGAGCACAAAACAAAGCAGATGAACATGGATTTTCTCCAATATACCCTTGAGCTAGGCATTTATCTACAGCTTTTCTTGAGTTGAACCGCTTTCTGATCAGGAGCGCAAAGTTTTTCTCCTCTCGAAAGTTCAACGTCTTTGCCTGGGTAACATCTCCTCTCCTCTATGCCTCATTGTCATTCTCTGTACTCATAAAAGTCTCCCATTGTATCCAGCACCGCGGCGTGAGCACTCCGACCATTTAACGGCGGCAAAACAATGGAAAAGCCAAAGTGAGTCTGCACAGCTTAAAGTGATTAGACGAGTTTCTCACTAATCCCCACCTTGAGCAGGTAGGAGAACGCTCTCAGGGCTACCAATCGATTTGATCCACACACACACACACACACACACACACGCATAGACACACTTGCACAGAAGCCCCTTGTAGCTATCACCTCATCAAAACAATTCGAGAGACCCGACCTCATTTTAATTTCACTTTTTTGTTCCGCACAAAATGGCAATTACGTCCAGCGTATTAACGAAGCTACCAAACGATGGGACCATTAAGGGAGCTTACACAAACAGATCGATCGAACACACAACAGACAAGTAGAGGAATGAGGGGCAACAACAACAAAAAAAAAAAAATAAATCTTTACACACACACAAACACAACAAAAAAAGATGGGGTAAAAAGAAAAGCGAGACTGGTGAACAAGCGAAAGCAAACAAACGAGGCGTGCTTTGTCCAGGCAGCTGTGACGGTTGTATTCTAAATGGGCCATTACAGCACAAACAAGCAGAGCGCTCATTGATCGGAGGTCCCTCCGGGGGCCGGAGTCACCTGAAAGGCTTCGTGCCCCCACAGAGACAGTGAAGCCTGCATAGAGCTCCCGGGGGAGACTTCATTAAAAAAAAAAAAAAAAAAAATCCTGATCAATAATTAGCAGTTTTTGTGTTTCCATGTAGCGTGTTGCACGGCGGTGATCGATACATATATGAGGTGAAGTGATTCGCGAGGTGCTTTTAGAAAGAGGTTTGACAAGAGTGCCGCTAAGTGCAGCCGAAGCAAACTCTCCGTGTCTCATTAGAGCCAACTTTGGGACATACCTTCTCTTTAGTTACCCTACCTGAAGGAAAAGACAGCTGATACTTTGTAAAGTAGAGGGTAAGAATAAAGAAATCTGTTTAAAGTGACTCAAGTTTGAAAACAAATTTTCACAAATCCTATGCACAAGTCAAAATCCCTGGTTGAACGTGTGAAATTGTGGAAAGTAAATATATCAAAAGAAATGAAAATACAATTATATCACCCACACTAAACGACATGAAGGGAAACGGTTTGCCGACAAGGCCTGAAGAAAACAAGCATGTGTTGTGGATAATAAGAACCTCTAATAAAGTTTCCTTGTTTATTCAGTCACTAAACCTCACTAAGATTTTCACCATTTTTTTTGAAACATGTTTATGACTCCTTTGCCTCTTGTGGGTGAATTAAAAAAATAAAAAGTGTGACGTAAAATACTAGCACATTATGATTTGCATGTCACACACATGTGCACCTCTACCAATTCACAAATTTGGAGGGAAGTTTTCAGCAAGTATAACGTTTGGAAGACTGGTATTACTCTGACACAGATCACCCACACGTGTCTTGTGAATGTCAGAAAAGAAGGGAATTTAATGAACCTTGAAGTAACAAATTAAGGCAAAGCAGTTTGGGTTTATATATTTTTTTTTTCCTATCATCCTCAAAAGGAATTGTCCAACAATATGACAAATACCTGAGATACAAAATTGCTAGTTACAAGCAAGAGGTCATTGATGAGGAATTAGGGTGAAAGGAAAAACCACCAACAAAGGACCAATGGCTAAGAACCGTGGAAGAAATCATCTTGATGGAATAAAATAATATACAGGCAACAAGAAGCACAACTGGGTAGAAAAGCGTGGAGGAAATGAGCTATAAACTAGGCTGATAGGAATAATACTGGACTGTGAAAAATGAACAGTGTTTGCACTTGTCTTCAGCGCTCAGACAAAAAGGAGGCAAATCCCAAGAGGCATCAGTTTGAAAGGTTTCACTTTATATGGAGACATGCTTATCGAGATGAAAACACTGTGTAATATGTGCTTTTGCATTTTGAGATTCAGGTTTGTTTTTAGGGGGATTACAGACGACGTCTCCACGCCTTAATGGCCCCTCCAGTACGATGTGCACTCTCAACCTGTGGAGAACACCATTCTGAAGGAGGGATTCCTCCGCTTAACATTCGTCTTCCAAATGATGGAAAAGCAATAGGAATGCGTTAAAGCGGGAGCGGTGAGATCAAACGCAGAGAGTGCACTTTATAAAAAAAAAAAAAAGACATCACACGCATCCCGGCATGTCTGGCTCTTTGTTGTGGGGGGGGGCAAGGCAAAACACATGGGCACCGATGTAGATATGTCAAGGTACACGCTGAACAACCACTTGCAGCCAACGTGCAAAATACAAACGGAGAGCGGACGCACCAGAAGTTTTTGAAGGGCGTGTTGACTTCAAAGCCCCTGCGATCGACGTCTCGGATATTGGCTGCCGTCAATTTCACTTCGGCAATGGCCAGCCCCGCTTTGTAGTCCTGGAAAACACCAACAACAACACAGAGATGGAGATGAGACAAACTTACAGCTATCATTGGATTATCAAAAAAAGGAACAATTACTAAGACGCTGAAGTGGTTAATAATACACATTTCTTACTTTAAGGTCAGTGACTGTGAGCCTACCTCAGCATAAACGCTGCAAGAACACGTCAACATTTGAGGAAAATTATTCAATATGTGTTTACATCATCTAAAAAAAAAAGTAATATCCAAACTAGTATCAGAGAGTGTTGTTTTATGCACATAATGCAACTTGACACATTAAAACAGCTTTTTTTTTCCTAAACCATTGTTGGCTACAGCAATCAATAAATCCTAAAATCTTAACATTAAACATTTCCTGCATTCAAAAGTTTTCAAAACTAATTTGGATAATCATTAAATTATTAAATGTACAGAGAGAAGTCATACAGTTACCTATCAGGTGATAAAATAACAGCTGCATAAACGATCAGTAATTAGAATAGATTAAAAAAAATTATTATTTCATGCATCATTCAAGAAAATGTTGCTCTACTATGACAACAAAAATGATCAAAGCCAACAAAAATATAATAATGAGCCTAAGAAATTGATATAAAACCAAATAATTAAAAAAGAAAAAGTTAAGGTAAGCAAACTAATGCTTCGCTTTAGGTAAAAAATAAAGTGATGTGGTTCATGTTGAACTATTAGAAACCTTTTTTACAGCTTGTTTCCCAATACTCTTCATTGGAACCCAATTAATTGGCCACCAGAGGGTAATTACTTATTATTTAAAGCACCAATAATTATGATTCGGTATACTTATATACAGCATTTCTGAGCAATTATTTGTGCATTTGTGTATTAAAACTCTTTACACTGCACAATCACACACATATTCATTCACACAACAATGATAAAGACTTCAGGTCCAAAATCTTGCCGGAATAATTTTGTCACATGAACAGAGGAGAGACAGGAATCGAACCGCCGGTCAGAAGACAACCTGCTCTCTCAATCACGGAGAGTCAGTGAGTGAGTGAAGTTGAATCTTCAAGTATTTGCCAAAAACATCGAACTATTCGATGCGACTTTTGCAAGTTAAACGGCTGTGATTAAAAGTGTTGGAAACGTTGTCTCTGGCAGAGTCTCTTTAGCTGTTTCCCTTTTCCAGGGGTCGACATAGCAACCTCAATTCTAATGTTACCCAAACACTAAAGCTCAATCTAATGAAACTTTTGTTTGTAAATGTAAGAAGAGAAAAAAAACATTGTACATATTCTATTCCAATGAAGGCACAAGGTCCTTTAACTCGACTATCTCGAGCCTTTTCTGGCTAAACCAGCTCCTGATGAGGCGGCATCATTAAGGTTGAGACTTTACAGACTCGGACTTGAATGTCATTTTGTATGAAGGATCCAAACAAACAAGCAGGCGAAAGCTACAATAACTGAGGTCACACACTCACCCCATCATGCTTTGTTCCCAGTGGACTTAAATCTATATATAAATACTAGGAAATTGCACTGGATATAACACACTGAGCAGTCATTGGCGTTTTCTTCTTCTCTGCAATGACGCACCTATCGAGTCTGTATGTGACATGTGCATTAAGGTGAGGCAGTGAGGGATCGAGGGGCTCTGCTGTGTGTTGCGGTGTTGTGTGTGTGTGTGTGTGTGTGTATATACACATGTGAGTGTATACCTGCGTAAAGCAGCAAAGCCCAATGAAAGCCAAAGGTGTGTCAGGGGAATCTAAGCCAGCCCAAGCTTTCAGCCTCAATGTTTTCCAAGGCTCGTTTCAGAAATAGGGGTTACATGCAGAGGCACAGTTTTCATAAGTTCCACTGTAACTCTGCTTCGCACTGCGCCGTCTCTCTACTCCACTTCACCCTCAACACTCACAGCAGTTTAGACCATTTTCCACAGCCCGGAGCGCTGAGCCGAGACAGAAAAACAGACAAGAGGACAGAAGAAGTGCACCTACGCCCACGCGTATAAGCAAAACATCAAAAGGAGCACAAAAAAAAAAAAAAAAAAGAAAAAGCAAAGGCATCCAACATTGCATTACAGGAAAATATGCACTCTACTCTTTTGCTGGAGTACAAATACAAAGCCAAAAATGTGACTTAGAAGATGGTAAAGACAAAGAGAGCAAGAACACAAAAGGGAAAGGGAAAGCCGGGAGAAAATTTCAGTGAAAGGAGGTCTTGATAATCCTCACCGAGAGTGGGAGAGATGAGTGAAGGGTCAGCTGAGTAGCTGACATATCGAAATTGTGTGCAAAAGAAAAAAAAGAACGAATGAAGCCAAAACAAAGCACTATCTCATTCCAATACTCAAACACTGCACGCTGCTTAAGTGAGAAAGGCTGCCGTGCTGTGCCAGCTATAAATCATGTGTGTTATTCTCCAGCAAAAAAAAACATTTTCACTAATTACACCAAACAAAGGAGGAAATTAATCGACACCATATTTGTTGATTAGGCGCTCAATGGGAATACTTGGCCGGGCAGTGAAATGTGTGGGTTTTTTTTACATACGTGGAGGGGGAGCGCTGCCATGTCTCTCTTGTCGAAAATCCAGCGAGAAAGTTCAAAAAGATCGCAGATGGACAGGAAATCCCAAACGTGCAAAAAGCAGAATCTTGTAGATCAATGTTAACCCTTTAACATCCCTGAGGATCAAACTCACTATATTGGACTCAGACTCAACATATGACCTGAATGACATAGACTCTTTCAACAATCTTGATCTGGACATTTGAAAATAGCAGACTTAAAAATTTAAACAGGACTGACGTGGACAATGAAAAAAAAAAGAACAAAAAAAAATCCCTGATACCTCAACCTACACAGGATCTAAACCTGTACCTCTATGTACTTTGTTGTTTTAAAGTTGAACCCAAACTCTGTAAGCCAGAATCAAACTTTTTTTGAACATTTAAAAAGACTAAAATCAACCCAAGTTGTTTAAACCGGAACATTTTGAACAAGTAGATTTCTCAAAAGTCTTATTTAAAAAAGGAGAATGTGCTTCCAGTTGTATGGGTTAGCTTGATGGATGCCAACATTGTCAAAACCTTGGATCCTGCAAGTGGATTTCAAAACCCCTGTTACACACACCGACACGTCACAAGTTTTACACTGTGAACTCTCGGTGAGAATCCAATTCCAACGTTCCGTTAACATTTAATTACCTTTCGTCTAAAACTGTGCAGGTATTCGTTTGTCCTCACATCAAGACTGAGGAAAGATTTTATGGAACAGTATGCATAGAACACAGGCCCTACGTTTCCATTTAGAGTAATTAGGCTGCTCTGATTTTAAAAGAGGACTGCATAAGAGAATGATAATGTGCAGGTGAGAAGACAGAATTCACTGTATGGCCAGGTCCCTAATTGAGCTAAAACTTTTGATGTGAGGGCTTCGGGCCAGCGGAAAACGGCCTCTCTATCCTATCAATTACATCTTATTATTGCTCTTTTAAGTTTGATGCGTTGGGTTTGAAGACGCGTGACGTGGTAATCAGAGCGCCGGGGTGACAGGGTATGAAAGGAACCTTATTCAAAGCTCATTGTTGCTAACCATTCCGTTGAGCTCCGTCTCCCCAGGCGCCAAATCAAACACAAGAGGACAAATGATCTACATATACCGGTGGAGAATTCCACTGTTTTACGTCGGAGGAACCAAACTGGAGAAGGAAGGAAACCCCCGCTGTGCACATACATGCGCGAGCGGGTCCCGCCTGTCTGAATGTATGTGCATGACTGTGCTGAGAGGGCAAAGCAGTCACCTATACCTAATGACCCTCATCCCTCTCAGGCAGCCAATTAGAGGGCTGGGTGTTAGCGGCAGTCCAGCCCTCGCCACTCGTTACCTACCCAATATGTGCTGTGGCCTTCTGCCCTCTCCAATTAATTCACCAAGGATGGAGGGAAGGATGGAGAGAGAGGAAAGAGAGGCATTAGAGATAAAAATAACTCATCCAATTACAAGTGCCAAGAGGTGGGTGGCAATAATAGTGCTTATAGGGGGTAGAGGGGAAAAGGCCCGTAGGCGAACATCAGTGCGCATGCGTGACTTATATTCACTTTGGTACTGCTTGTTAACAAACCAAAGTATTTTCTCAAAACTTAAAGTCTGTGGCAGGAACAAACACGCCTTGGTCTGAATGTGTCGCGCTACAAGTCCCAAGCCACATTTCAATGGTTTTAAAGGATAAAAGAAACAACAGGAATCCTTGCAGCCCAAGTTAGTGAAGGTGCTGTTGACCCTAGACTTTAGACTTTCACAATTTTTTGGTGAAAATGCTTCGTTTTCACGTTTTCATACCAGAAATGTTCACCTCTTAACTCACAATGTTAATGATTTGAAAAAAAAGATGTTCACTTCATGGCCACTCGTAGGTGCTGTCAGGTGTTTTTGGAATGAAAGCACACAACACATGAGCGCAGAGAATAAATACGCTGGAAAAACAACTTTTTTTATTTAGTCAGTAACAAAAATGCTTAATTTTGTTCCCTTAATGTTTTGGAATTAGTAAATGCCATTTGATACATTTGTTTGAAACGTCTTTTTAAACTTTAACTCAAAATAGTTTGTTTATGCAGCATTGAATATACTTAAAAATCATTTCATTAAGGGACAAAAACATTAAAACTTATAATCCCTTAAACACATATTACAAATAAAAATACAGCTTTAAAAGAAAATTCCATACAACTGAATATGAAAATTACAGGCAATTAAACATTTTCACAATGTTTGAATGGCTGTAGTCTGGTTTTATGAGTTAAATCTTTGTTAAAACTATAAACATGCCGGAAGAACCTTCTATAACTGGCAAAAAAAAAAAAAAAAAGGTATTTCAAGTATCAATAACAGTGAGATGGAGGATTGAATTAATCTCTTCGTTAATTAAATCTCTTCACGAGATCTTCTAAGTGACAATTATCATCCCAAGCCTGCGAGCCCGGCGTGCGAAATCTGTGATGCCAGTGAATTTGCTTATATCAAAACTCTCGATTCTTCTTTTCTTCCCTGATATAAATAAATCCGCATTCACACTTTTTTACTTTTTGTGGAGAGACATTTACCCAATTTTTTTTTTTTTTTTTTTTTGTTTTTTTTTTCTACTTGGTTTTTCAGGCATTTTTAGATGAAAATATAAGCAAATACTGGTGGCAAGTTGTAAACACAAGATAATAAAAAAGGAATAATGGAATAAAATATTACCCTGGAGCTTGAGATCATAATGAACAATAATTTACTCTTTCGGTTTATTGTTTAGTGTCTCTGTTAGTATTTCACCTGGCCAGTATAGCTCATCGTGAGAGTGCCGGACCAAGAACAATTTCTATTTATTTTCATAATATCTGAACGAATCGATATATTTAAAGACAAATGCGTGACATTTAAAAATGTTGCCAACTTTCCGGGCACCCCCTGATTCCAAATACAGTGAAATTGTCTCCTTAATTCACCTGTTTTTTACATTTATTCGCTTATATAGTTCAATTTCAGTGAGCGAGAGATTTTAAAAGTAATGCCAGTTTTTATATGTTAGAGGTTTTGCTTGGTTGTCGAGTAACTAACCAATCAACTTGCAACACATGAACTGTGGCTCGCCTCCTCCAGAACCCGAGGGTATGTCAGAACAGTGAGTAACTTTTCAAAGAGTGCACGTAATCATTTCATCACTCGTGAATCTAATGTGGCTGTAACAGAAACACAAGTTACTGTACGACGGTTGTTGGGGGATATCGCTCATCTTCACTGAATCCACAAAGGTCCGTCGGAGACGCGAACGCTTATGTATTCATGCCGCGATTGATGACATCCATCGACTCGTGTCGTTCTTAAATCAACCTTCAGACCATTATCTTGCCCAACCTGCTCCTAAGCCTGCTCTGAAGCAGCTGTCAAACTCATAAAGTCTTTATAGTCGTGTACAGCGTGCACGGTAAAGTTTAATGATGACAGCTCTGTGGCGTTAGTTGCAGTTAACTGCTTGATTCTGTTGAATGTATTGAGCTATGCCTAAACATGAAACACCCAACTTTACTTGCAGTTTATTTTTCTCTTTCATATGCTCAATCGTGGTCTGTGGCTGTTGGTTTCCTTGGCATCTCTGTCTTACAGCTTCATGATTGAAATAACGTCTTTTGGATCCATTGAGGGTACGCTCTTTTAAACTCCCCCCTCCCCTCCGCGAGGCGAGCTCAGCCTGCATGCTTTTAGAAAAGCCTAAGTGGTTGAGTGGATGTGGAATTGGAGATAGAAATAGAGGCAGACTCTATTTGTTTGCTTTCTCTTTGCACAGCTTGGTACAGAGGAGCGACTGACTCAGACAATAAAAGGTTGGAAACCTTCTCTCGGTACTTATTAGGTTAGGGTTATTTGATTTCCAAAAGAAATTATTTTTCTGGCACGTTTCATTGAGCAGTCTTGGTATGGCTTTTTTCTCTCCGCCCCCCCCCCCAAGTTTATCTTCCAGTATAACCAGTAACTTTTCAAGATGTATTCCACATATAAGACCATGACTGCTTCTATCACGTGAGCGTAATTCAATAGTAAGAAGTAGTTTCAAGTTATAAGGTAAATATGATATTCGAATATATGATATATCGTGTGCAAGAACGTCTTTTTTTTTTTACAATCTATACTTTTTGTTTTGCTAAATACAACTTTTTTGTTCTAGT